>VZTA01026200.1:241591-253059 GCA_013398855.1 Mohoua ochrocephala
CGGGCGCGGCCGCACAGCCGGGCCGGGCGGCCTCGGTAGCCCCCTCCCAGCGACTCGCGGTGAGGTTTGGTTGGTTCAGAACCAGCCGAAGGCGGGGCGGTGCTGACCGGACAGCTCCCGCCTGCCGCGCCGCGGTCCTGGAGCAGCGCCGGCGGGGCACCCGCACCGTCGGGCTGCCCGAGAGCGACTGCCCGGTCCCCTCCCCGGGCAGGAGCACGGTGCTGGGAGTACCAAATTCTTGGTGCTAAAGAAACTACATTGCTTTTTAGTGAAAGCAATTATAACAGTTTTGGCAAGAGAGTCGTTCTGTTCTGCCGAGAGATGGATAAAAGGACATGGCTGCAATAGTAGCAGCTCTCTCTAAATGCAGCGAAATGCTTCTATCATAGGCAAATTCAGAGTTCCCAGGCCCTTCACATGGAACCTGGCTGACACCTGTCCAGGAGCCACGACTACATCTTCGGTTGTGCTGTACAGCTGCTTCAACACACACAACTGTAGCTTCTACACTGCTAAAGTGAAATTACCATTCTTCTTACTCTTAAATAGCATGAGAAAATGACCAAGATAATATAAAGCCAAAAATTTTTAGAACAGAGAGGCTCCGTGGGCTATTGTTAACATTGATACAATCAAAAAAGTGGATTGCAGTAGTACTTAGCTTCAGTGGGCACTGTCAGTGTTGGTTTTAAAAATCAGACTTCATCAAAGGACACGAGCATCTAGGGCCATTCAGACCCGTGAGGAGTTACAAGAGAATTGTGCCTCAGGGTCTCTCCCCTTGAGACCCAAATTTCAAATGCCTTTCTCCTTTGCACATCTTCAAAGAAAACCAAGTGCAATAGAAAAAATGTATGAGCTATGTGAAAGGAAAAGGGGTAGATAGTAAATAAAGAGGAGATGAGAAAGAAAGTAGAAAGAAAAGAGAATGTGAAAAGAAAGAATGAGACAGCAGTCAAGAAAAAAGGAAAATACATGTCAAAAGAGGTGACTAAGCAAGAAAATCAGGTAGCCAAACTAAGTGAATCTCACAGCTGAATCTTTTCCTTATAACTAAGTTCCTTTATCAGTGATTCTGCAAGAACTACTCACACATTATGGAAAGCATACTCAAGGGAAATGATTAAACCATGATTAATGCAGCACTCGGCCTGAAATTTGTAGCTCATTTTCTTAGGAAAAATATTTGCAGGAGTGTTATGCTGTTAGAAGAATATTTGGACAGCGCAGATGAGCAGTGCTAGGAGCAGCCAGAGGTAGCAGGCAGCCCTTTTATAAACCCAACCACACATGCCAGCTCTTCAGAGACCAGTGCTGGTGTCCTGAAGGAGTAGCACCAGGTATGGACATACCCAGGGTCAGTGTCCAGCCCCCCCCGACCTGGCAGGTGCATGGGAATAGAGATGAAAGGGAAGCGGACCTTCTTGAAGTTGGATGATTGCCAATATACTGGAAATGCAAATTCCCTTGCCTTCTATTTCCTTTGAGTATGAAAGGCCGAATTTCATCTTTGCTTTCATGCTGAGAGTGTGCTATTGACTGCAGATGCATTTTGATTCATCTTCTCTACAGATAAGTTTTTCCATATACATGTAACACTACAGAATGATGTCTCTCTTGCAGTACTGTTATCACCTATCTAAGCTGGGCCAGAATTTCAAAGTGGAAGTGAAATACTTTTCCTGCTGCTTATTTAATTTCCATCTCTGGTAAATACTTGATGTAGTCTGTCCTTCTGTTTGAAGAACATGACAAAAAGTGTTGTGTACCTCATTACAAGAGAGAGAGGAAGTTGAAATAATGGCAGAGAGAAGGATGTAGGGTCTGTCACGTCTGTCCAAATGGCATTCTTCTGACAATCTTAGTCAACATACCGGATACCTTGAATAAGGTATCCTAAACTGCATCTTCTTCTAGCTGTTGGGGCTAAATGAGCTTTCAAAAGGGGGGAGTGTGTCTTCTTTACTCTCTAAAATAAATAAATACAAATTAGGTTTGATTGGAAAAGCTCAACAAATGCTCTTCTGTGAATCCTTACAAGTCAGCCAGCTTTTAAAAGAACAGTGGAGCAAGAGTCATGGGTGGCGAGGTTCATGCATCTAATTTCTTTTCTGTAACCCATAGCCTCTGCCAGGCTGATCACAGTCTCCTGGGCAGCCTCCCGCCATTTCTTCCCAAGTAACAGGGACACATCGCCATGGCCTTAATGACCGAGCTCTTTCCAACAGCTGCTTGGGTTGAACAGACACCTGATGCATAAAAATCTTGTCCCAGGGTGTAGAAATTACAGGCAAACAAGCCAGGAAACCATGATCCCAATCCTCCTAACACTAATTTCAAGGTCTGAATTGAATAGGCACCAAACAGGGAAAAACCTCAATTGGTTAGGAAGGTTCCACCTGATACATTGTGGTTTGGGGTTTTTTTTATACAGAACTTCAGTTCTCAAACTGCAACAATTAATTCTCAAAGTATGAGAAAGATTAAAAAGATAATATGTTTAGATGTTACATTTAAATCATCTCATTTCTCAAACTGAAAGTATGATCCCTCTCTGTTTCATGGATCTCAAGCACTAGTTAGCACAGCAGAAGTTGCATTTAAAATGGTCCTTGCCTGAGATGGGCTGTAAAAGTCTTCTGACCTATAATTGAGTCATAACGAAGAGAAACAGACCCTCACATAGTTTCTGTTCAAAAGTCATCAGGAAACTATGAAAACAACTGTGTGGTTAAATAGTGTTTGACTTCAAAGCCAAGCATCTGCAAGAAAACATAACAGAATAGATTATTGAATATTTAACTGATGAACTTCAATGAATTTTGCTTCAATGGATATATTTTGCATACTGAAGGTTTTAACTGCAAGACTTCATAAGGTCAACTGCAAGACTCTGTAAGATGAAGGAATGGTTTATGTCTGGAGCAGGTTTGCTAAAATACTGTGTTTCTATGTATGTATCTATGTATGCATGAATCCCTGTATTTATGTATCTACATATCTATCAATGTCATGCTAATTCTAGACATGCTAGAATTAAAAGTTTAAAATAGCAGAAAAAGATACCTTATGGCTGAGATGATCAATTAGTTAAATCATACATTTTTAGACTGAGATTAAAACTCCACAATGGTAGATATTTTTTTCCTTCCTGTGTAGGTGGGAAAAAATGGTAGAGAATGAAAGGTATGAATTAAACTACACCCTATAGGTTTTCAGCACCTCAACACCAACCGCTTTGCTGCTTCCATGTAATGTTGGCTGATACTGGAACTTTAATTAATTTTTAAGACGCAGTTCATCATTCCAGTGGAATGCACAGTGGTTATAAACGATCCTCTTTTTGTCAGAATAAATCAAAAATATTTACAATTTATGAAATAGTCTTATAAAATGTATGCAGATTAAATCCACAAAGTTTTTCTCTATCCAATGACAGTCCATAAATTATGAAAAGTAAAACCATGGCATTTGGTACAGTGTGATTTTATACCTGGTTCTTTCCACAATTCCGTAGTCAATATGTGATGTTTAATACAATCTATGTTCTCAGGATACTTGTATAGAATCAAATTAGTCAGTCTTTATGTAAGAGTTTAACTAAAAATGTCATGTTAATTCTGATATGGTTTACATGTAAATCATCTGAAATACACAAATTCTTGAAAATAGTGGCCTTTGGTGATGTCATTCATCTGCGGTTGTAGCACTGTTTTGAATAAGCGAGGTTACCCACTTTGGGGCAGGTTCTTTGTGTTCTTGCTCTTTCATGAACTACTTTTAGAAGCACTTCTGAAGAAAATGGTGAGAAATCACGGTTGGGTTTTGACCAAGAGGGTATCTGTCTTCATTTCATTCTTCCAGAGTCAGAGAGATGGTCACTTAGTGTGGGAAATGTTAAGTCGGTCGGTCCCGTTATTAGATTGTCCTTGCTAATTTTAATAATCAAGCTTTTACTTATTGAGTAAATGTCATTAGGGAAGGTTGAGGTAGTCTCAGCAGTGAGACTTTCCTGATGGATGCTCAGAGGTTGGGAAGCACTTATATTAGCTAACCTCTATTGGTCCTTCCCTTCTCAGAACCCAAATTATCTATTTAATCCACTCAACATTGTTCACTCTTACCAGAAGGTTTTTCCGAATGTTTCCATTGCTGCAAACTACTGCCACTGCTTGTTCTACTGGACACAGAGAACAGATTTACTCTCCTCGGCTTTTGTATGACTACTGTGGTAGTCATACAAAGATTTTGAAACAACAGTTTGAGGATTTGGAGTAGAGATGACATTCAGCAGGCAGGTTGGTACTTTTGTTACATGTCTCATGACTTTTCTAGACTAAACTTCCCCAGTTGCAGTAATTTCTCATAGGTTACATGTTATAATCTTTTCATTATCCTCCCTGCTCCGTTTTGGGTTCTCTGTAGATTTCTTACAGAGTGGTGCCAGCACAGGACTACAGCTGCAACTTTACTGCCCCCAAGAAATACAATGCTGAATGCTACAGTTCTCTCTACTTTATGTATCTCAGTACAAACCTTGTCTAAATGATTCATGTCCTCTGCCCTCCTTCTTATTGTTACAGATAAAATATAATTTAAGAAAAATCTCTTTACTATTTACATTTGAACTGTGTTGTTATCCCTCCTATTCCTTTTTCTCTTCTTCTGGCTTTCCAGATAAGCACTCCAATCCCCTTAAATCCACACAAAGCTAAGACTACCTTTCTTGAACATATTTGTATTGCACTCACTTCTATCCGTTTCCAATCTCTCTGGTGCCTTCCTTTTCCGCCAGCTCAATTTCAAATTTCTTGGACTGATCATCAGTATTCTGTCATGCTATCTTTTCCAGGATTACAAGTCTCCAATACTTTTTTTTCTCTCCACTGTTCCTGTCAACCTTTATATTTACATTTGTCAGTGTTTCATGCAAGTGCCTTCACAGCTTTTTTCCCATACTACTCCAAATGCAAACCTGCCAAGTGAAACATAAAAAAAAACATACTGTAAACTGCATTTGAGTGATCATTACGGGTTCACATTAATATTTTGGGTACCAAAAACTTAGTAACTAGAGAGTTTCATAATCTGGGTAAAGACACACACTTTATTTAAAGCAAAACGCCTACTTTATGGGCTGTAAAATGACTATCTGGGAGCTAGTTTAGCTTTTACTAGTTATTATCTGAATGCCTCTTCCTGTAATAGCTTCTTCCATTTTGCCTAAACTAAGGCAGATCAACTACCAAACTTAACTGGAAAGACCTTTTCTCTCTGGTTCACAGTTACTTTCCTGCTAGTGTCCACAGGAAGAATCAAAAGCTGGACTTGAAAGGAATGAAAAATTTGTGACTTGCTAGTGTTGGAAAGCAAGATCAGATGCCACTGGAACAGCGACACACAAGGAGACACCACCACCAGACCTGACCTGACTTGTGTTTCTACCTTGCTTGTGGTGATGAGGCAGGTCCAAAATCTTGTATGATGATCTGGACTCTCGTCTGGGCCTGACAGCTCACCCTGCCTGGGTCTGTGAGATGTAGCCCTGGGTGTCAAGTCCCACCCCCCCCCAGGCATATCATGTCATTGTCTCCTTGTCCTTATGGAGCAGCTGCCCCTTGCTGCACCCTGACAGCTAGATCAGGCCTTTCTGAGTCCTGAGTTGAGCACAGTGGGGCCTGGCCCATGGTTGTGTGGATCTTCTCCTGCAATTCCTCCTGTGCCATCAGCCTGACTGGGCTTTGGTGTCCTCATTGTGCTGGTCCCATCCAGCCCCACCTCCTGAGTGAATCTCCTCCCAGAACCCACCTGGCAGCCCGTTGGGGCCGGTCTATGGGGTTCCTGCCACCCTCTAGTTCCATCTGCTGTGGCCTCTTCCCAGGCCATTGTCCCTGCCCTGGTTGAGTGTCCATAAAGTCATCCACTGACAACCCACACCAACTAAACCCCCTCCCCCTTCTGAGCTCTCAGGTGTGAGGACACGCCTTGTTTGTGGGGAATGGGAGTTGCTGCCAAGGCTGTGAGGGCACTGATAGCCCTGACCAAGCCTCACCTGGGTCCTCTGCCCCCTGCTCATGGGCTCTTGAGTTCTGGCCTGTGCTGTTGGTCCTTGCTGGAGCTGAGATGCAGGAGTGGTGGTCTCCATCCAGTTCAGTCACATATGTGTTCCTGGCTCCCTAGCCTGACCTGAAACCTGCCTTGTCCAATGAACTTGTTTGGTGATTCCCCAGTGGAAGTGTCCAAGGCCAGACTGGATGGGGCTTTGAGCAATCTGGTCTAGCGGAAGGCATCCCTGCCTGTGACACATGGGTTGGAACTAGATGACCTTTGAGGTTCCTTCAAACCCAGACCATTCTACAACTTGCCTGGTGATCACTGGGCTGCATCTGACCCAGGTTACCATCACCAGACCTGACCCTGAGTTGTGTTTGTGGTTTGTTTTGAGACCAGTCTCATCACCATGGACTTGTCCTGGCTGATCCTGACTCCCATCTCCAGGCTGCCCTGCTCACAGTCCTTCCCTAGCACCAGTCCAGCAACAGAGTTCTCAGGATTACAACAAGTCCTTGCAGCATCTCACGACGCTGTCCTCCTTTCTGCCAAAGGGATGTGAAATAGTGAATGCTGAGAGTATTCACCCATGGAAGCACATTTGATCTTCAGCCAGGTCTTGAAATGTAACAGCCTCTCTGCAATAATGTTCTGCTTATACATTAATTGTTCATTTTGGTGCAATTGTAAAGAGAGAGCGCTGAAAGCAGTTAAAACAGAGACTTTCATGCTGTGGCAATAACTGTATGCTCTTGAATACCATTGGCAACAGACTTAATTCTTAGACATTATAATTATGGGAGGGCTCATTTTCTGTGAGTTTGCTCTCACTTGTCTTCCCTATTTAATGTATATTATAATATTTTGTACTTTTCTTCTAGGCTTGAATAGGAATATTGTATTAGGCAAGCAGGTGATGAGATTCTGCTCTCTGTTCCAGTTAGCGTAATTCCACCAATTCTGGTCCAGTTACTAGGATTTGCTGTAATTTAACTGCAATCAGAATTGAATTGTGTTTGTTTAAGAAAGAAAAAAAGTATCTCTGAATGTTCATTCCACAGACTTTTTCTGTCGTAATGGAAATTAGTGCGTGTTCTTTTTTCTATTTCATGTTTTTATTTCAGAGCCTTAACATCCTAATAACAACTTTATTCTCTTCATCGTGATATAAGCAAGCAGCTCAGGTAGGAAATTAAAAAGAGCTGTGCAGTGAACAAAAGGCATTTAGAGGCCTGGTAAGCAAGGAATTTACCCTATTAACATAAATGTCTGCATTATCATTATTGATAAACAAAAGGAGAAGCATCTATTTTTTCATACTTCTGTCAGTATACGTGAAGAGTTTTGAAAGCAAAGACATCTTGTAAAGTAATAATTTGAGATTTCTTTAAATTTATGAAATCTGTGCTGTTTTTGGAGTTTAGTCCCCCCAAAAGTTAAATAATTAATTTTGAAATGTCACATGAATAGCACAGTTTAGTAAGCAGCTGTGGAAGTGGTCAGAGCTGGATGAAATTAGAAAGAAAAACTTGAAGCTAATTTAGCGATAATGTGCATTAATTCAGACCAATATAAGGATTAAAAGCAAGATAATGAAATACTCCATGTTTGTAGGAAACATACACATAGAACATATACACTCATATCTTGAGTAGCATGCACGCACACACAATTCTCCACAAAGACAGTCTGTACTTAACAGTAATATAATAATGTTTAAGCATTTTGAGGTAGACATAGTACAGGTGAATTTGCTATCTTGCTGTCATTCATGATTTACTGGCATTGTTTTTATACCATCATTCTTAGTTTTAACAGATTTTTTTCCATCATCAAAAGCATTACCAACCATAAGCTTAATGTGTAACGTCCGAATCTGAGAGTTTTAACTTTTTGTCCTACTGCTTTTGCAGCAGATCCAGCACACTCTAGTCATTAAAAGGAAGACAACAATAATCCTCACTACAGTAATTATTTTGTCCATTTAACTTAGTTTTGATACTATACTCCCTTTGTACTTTCCTATGTTCATGTAAACTACTGTTTATACTATCTTGGAATGCTTGCAATGAGTTTGCAGTATTTACTATTAATAACTTACACATTTAAATTACAGCTCTGAGAAAACAAAACAGAAAATACATCATTGTCACCTTTTGTTGAAATCTGGGAGTTTTCTGAGCTGCTTCTTCTTCCATACTGTGTTTTTTGCTGCCGACCATCTTTGCTACTGTGCTTGTCTTGCACTTTTCTCTGCAGCTATCACGCTTGCCTTGAGGGAATCTTGTTGGCTCTGAACCACCACCAGAATTCCCACGTCTTGTTCTTAAAAGACAACTGAGCAAGGGTCACGCCAAGTCGTTCTTGTATGATTGTCCAAAGGGAGGTTAAAGATCAGCTCAAAGTAATCTGCTGTGATAAAGCCTTTAGCAGAGGAAGTCCCAAATCCTGCTGGGTTATTTTTCCTTCCCAAAGCAAAGCCCATCCCTTGCTCCCCCCACCTTTTTTTTTTCCCCCTCCAGCATTTAAATATGCTTGTTGTGCTGTGGGAAACAGATGCATTCTTGTTATGGCCAGAAATGAATGTCAGGATTGAACCAGTATCCCTGAAAAAGTCTTTTGTTAGATCCGCACTGTCCCACAGTGGAGCTATGGAAACCACTTCAGTTTGGGAAATTAACTGTATCACTGTGTACCGGCTCAAACCACGGCATCACCTGAATGACAAACATGCCACTGTTCATGTGACAGCTGACAAAGAGTATTGTTTAATTTTAATCAAAAGCATTAAAATCCAGTCAGTTAAAAAATCCAAAGCATGTGAACGCTAGGTATATGTGAAATGCAGTGGCACTCTATTCTTATTCACACTGAAGAATTTAGAGATATTGTTATTTTATAAATGTTTAGGTATTGTAGCTTAAAAATTGAGTAACTTCTGATTTTGAATCCCACATCGCTTGGTGATGTGATCTTGTTTTGTGCATATGTTTAAAAAAAGAAGTAAAGCAAACAGTGGCACACTGCTGTGAAGGAGAGGCTGTCTGTAGGTGTCGTGGTTTAACCTGGCAGGCAGCTAAACAGCACACAGCCACTTGCTCGCTCTCCCACCTGCCCTCTGAGTGGGATGTGGGAGAGAACTGGGGGAAAAAACCCAAAGGAAGAAAAATGGGGGTTGAGACAAAACCAGTTTAACAGGAGAGAAAAGGAAGAGAAAAGAAGAACAACAATAATTAGAATATACAAAGTAAGTGATGCACAGTGCAATTGCTCACCACCCACTGACTGATGTTCGGACAGTTCCTGAGCAGGGGCCTCTGGCCAGTTTCCTCCCCCAGTTTACATACTGGGCACAACATCTTATGGTATGGAATATCAGCTGGGGTCAGCTGTCCTGGCTGTGACCTTTCCCAGCTCCTTGTGCCCCGCAGCCTTCTCGCTGCTGGGATGGGGTGAGAAGCTGAAAAGCCCTTGACTTAGTGTAAACACTGCTCAGCAACAACCAAAACATCAGAGCGCTATCAGCATTATTATTTCCAGAATCCAAAACACAGCACAGTTACTAGGAAGAAAATTAACTCGATCCCAGCGGAAACCAGGACAGCAGCTCAGAGAGGCATTCTTCCTGTAGCTGTCAGTGTTTCCAAGGATGCAGGTTTGCTACAGCTAAGCTGGCCTATTAACTACGCACTGCTGAGAGGGGGGGGTCTCATTCTCCCTGGCAATGGGCATTCTGGCTGTCAGGGTGTCCAGCCTCTCTCGGCACCAGGGAGCTGCTACAGGTGGCTGGGGTCATTCTTCTGCTTCCACCTCAGACTAGGTCCAGCAGTGGGATAATGTACTAGCACCCGGGTATGTAAGTTGGGAGGATCGGAAGGTTTTTTATTTCTCTCTTACCAATGCAAAGGAGTCCTGGTGGAGAAAGAAGGAAAATAATTTTCATTTTCAGAACCACATAAATTCTCTCCTCTGGATAGTTGAAAACAATCAGTATATCTGGACCAAATAATACTAGTTCACATTTCTGCAACAGCATATCAGCCCTAAGGAGAGAGCCCTCTGAGGTGGTGCCACCTGCCTTTGCAAGAAGCTGGAGTCAGTGCCTGCATATTTTCATGAGCAGTAAATGCTTCTCCACAAAATTCTGCAAATGAAGGTGGTAGGTTTTTTGAGCAATGACTGGCCAGCACTGATGTTTTTGGACAAAATACTGAGGTTAATCTGTGGTGAAACAGCACAGAGCCCATCAGTTTCCCCGGGTTTCTGAATGCACACACGGACAGATCTGAACCCTTTCAGAAGAGAGGACTTGTAAAGCTTCAGTTGTCTTAACTGAAGCTGTTAAAACCTTTTCCCATCTATGCTTGAAACTGAAATATATCCTTTTCTGGACATAGTTCTTGTTCCTCAGCTGAAGGCTGTTGTGTAAGTACTCTCGACACATTTGAGTGAAGGTATCTCTGTAGCATCAAAATGAAGAGAACACACCCCACCTCCCCACACTGACCAAGTCAGGGGTATGTAAGGACAAAGGTCTGACGGGTCTTTTCTCAGAACCTTCCATGCACTTGGCCTCTTGAGATATCAGAAATCCAGTCTGAATCTACCTTTTTTTTTTCATTTGAAGCAAAGAAGAAAATAAAAAGGAAAAGGGTTTTGGAAAATAGGAGGGCATCCAATATATATATATTAAAAACTCTATGTGCATATAATTATATTTATATAGTTATTTACTATAACTATATATTTATATTTATATAAAATTGTATATACACACATACACATATATATATATAAAAAAACGTATTTTGTCAGTAAGCTGGCCAGCCACTACTGCCTCTGAAAGATTCTAGGGAGTAATTTACTGAGAGAGTTCCTGAAAATTGTGATAGAGCATAATACCTACTTTAAATATGCAAAAAGAACACCACGGCTCCTACACATATTAGTCTTGTCATGATCACTGTTCGACCTTCAGTGGTTACATGTCGATGGAAACCGTGTGGGAAATGCCCGTTTCTCCCAGCAGGGACTGGCAGGTGATCCTTCACCCTCACGCCTGGCTCCAGCTTTTACCCAACTGGCATCACCCACCGCCTCCTCCCAGCTCGGGAGATGTATTTTATACACGACATTTAGACACGATGTATTTACGACAAGGCATTGAAACATGGATTTGCCCCAACTGCGGCACCGGACCCGTACGGGCCGTGGGCCCCTGCAGCAGATGGAGTCCTGCTCAGACCCTTCAGACGCAACTCGCAGGATACCGCGGGCCGTGGCGCCGAACATGCGCCTGCAAAGCCGCGGCCGCAGCAGCGGGCCCAGCCCAGGCCTAGGTCGCGGCCCGGCGGTGCAGGCCTCTCGCAGCAAGCGGCTCAGCCCGGCTCCGGGCTCCCCTGCCGCTCTGGGCCCCG
>VZTA01026200.1:253567-334241 GCA_013398855.1 Mohoua ochrocephala
CTCCGGCGGGAGCACTCTCAGCCCTGGGGGCAGCGGCGGGCGCGGGCGGTCCCGGCTGGGGCTGAAAACACGCTTGTCCCAGAGGAGCGCGTTGCCCGAGGCGCTGGCGTACAGTAAAGGCGAAGAATTGACAGAAGATAAACGCGCCCAAAGCGGTCCATCTTTGCCCTTCTCCCCCATGGGGCAGCAGGCAGTGTAAACGCCCCTTTTACCCCAGCCCCTAACAATACAGATCCGGACTTGTCTCAGCTGCACTGCCTGGGTGCACCTCTGTTCACAGGTTGATGTCCTCCTGCCACCGGGAGGGGACTGCCCTGCTCCTCTGGCCACCTGGCCAGCCTTAGGTCTCCTCTGCCTGCACGGAGTATTCAGCTCCTCACACTGAGCCCGCAGCCTTGTCCCTGGGCTGTTTGTTTGCTTTTATAAGTTGGATTGGGTCCATATGTTCCCTGTGGTCAGATAGGTGCTCCTGCCCCAAATTACGAGAAAGAAAAAGGTCGGGAGAAGTAGAAAGCACCTTGCTGGGGAGAGCATTTGGAAAGGAAGGAAGTGGAAGAGGAAATGGGGTGTCAGCTGTCAACAAATTACTAGTTTGTCTCAATCTGGTCACGCTCAAACGTTGTGAAACCGCCTAAAAACATTACCGCTTTGTAGCAGTGTAGGCCTTCTCTAAGTCTGGTGTTCCTGAGTTGTCATGGAGACATGCAAAATAAAAGGAGCTGGAAATTCCCAAGGAAGGAGTGGGAGGGCGATCCCTTACGGGGAAAGGTTGATGAGATTTGAGAGGTGCTTTGGAAATCTAGGTGGTAGCTTCATGCTGGATGTGAGCTGGCGTGAGAGGGCTGTTTGATCTCCCTGTCAGGCCATGCCTTCAGTATCATTCCAGAACTGGCTTAGGAAGAGCCATCTGTGACTGTGCTTTTAGCCAAGTAGGTTTTGGTTTTAAGCAAAACTTCAGTCATCTATTACTGCATCACTGAACACTTCAGTACCAAATATAACAACACCTCATTGCTAAACTCATTTCTGTTGTTTTTAATTAATTACAGCTATGAATGAGTCTGGAAGTTTTGCAGCATCACGTTCTAGACGTGAGAGGAAGAATAGAAGAGGCCAGCAAGAAGCACTTGAACGTCTGAAAAAAGCCAAAGCTGGGGAAAAATTAAAATATGAGGTGAAAATTCCTCATCTTTTCTTCTTAATTAAAAGTGAATGTGAGCTGAGATGCTCAATCACCATTTATAGATATGTAAAAGTTATGGGAAACAAAATAAGCTTTTCAGATCAGCTTTTGTGTTTTTAATGGCGTATGCTTTTCTGAATGTAGCTGTATTTTTTTCTACTTTCTAGTATAATTTATTTGTTTCTTTCTGTTTTCAAAACTAGCCCAGTTTTGTTAACTGCAAGTCAAACATGCTTGCCATTGCTTGAGAACTATGCTACAGGGAAGGACCAGTTTTTAAAATCTCATAGCTGATGTTATGATAGGAAGCACTTTTTTTTTAACCTCAAATGATTCTAAACTTTAGTTTCAGAGCTTTACATGACTGAATTCCATTAATATTGGTATGCTGGGTTTCCACAGAGAGGCCAAAATTTAGGTATTTAAGCAGTAGAACTGAAATCTGTCAGTGTAACCTTGATACTGTAACATTGTCCAGTGGTGCTGCCAACAGGAAGTGACTTCCTCATTGAGGTGAAAAAATGTAAAGAAACCAGAAGTCCGTAGATCATTAACATGCAAATTTTCTCTTAGCACTCTGCTTGGGTACATCAAATCCCTTTCATTTTTGGTGAGCTCAGATTGGTATTTGAGAGTAGTGCCAAGGCCAGAAGTCTCCACTGCTAGTTTTTTTATTTTTCAAAATTTTTTTGGTAATAGGACATGAGCAATATAGCAAGTAATTTTCAAATGAAATCTCTGCCAGTGCTTCAGCAGATTTTGAGTTTCAGTATGCTGTGATAATTTTAAAAATTGATAACTTGTCTTTTATTACTGCCAAAGAAAAAACTTAGTGAATAACTGTGCTTACCAGTTGTGAACAGTGTAGCGGTGTAGGAACCCTCCATGCATTCTTGGGAACTTTTATGTTCTAACTGATGATCTGTAGTGTTAATGGTATGGAAACTGTTAATCCTCAGTATACCTTAACTGTAGGTTGAGGAGTTCACAGGTGTTTATGATGAAATAGATGAGGATGAATACTCCAAGATGGTCAGAGACCGTCAGGATGATGACTGGATTGTTGGTGATGGTAAGTTAAGATTCATTTTGAGAGTTATTTTGGTTCTAGTGTTATAACTCAATTAGGCTTCATAATGTTCATGTTTTGAGGTAAGTTATTGTTAGTACATTCTTAAAATTTGTTTTAGGAGACAAGAGAAAGGCAGTCTTTTAATGGAAATTAATCTTTGCATTGTTCTCACAGTAGTCTGTTAGTACGGTAACGAAAATATTTTTCCATGAAGACCTGTTCTTGAAATTGTATTTCCAGTTATCAGCGTTACAATTCTACCAAAAAAAGTACTGTTATTGATAATTTCTAATTAAACATGTAAGAATGTACTTAGTCTAATAGAAGATACAGCTGAGAGTGCTATAGTTTTTAATACTTGCTTTTGTAACTTTTGCTCTTTATTAAAGGGGGGAAAATCTTTAAATATGTAAAAAATTCAGGAGTATCAGGACAGAATTTAAACTGCAATTTTTTAACAATTTGTGTTTCTGCAGATGGGATAGGTTATGTAGAAGATGGAAGGGAAATCTTTGATGAAGATCTGGATGATGATGCTCTTAGTTCCAATAAGAAAGGTAACTTGCATGTGCCCACTGAAGAATGCCTTCCAAGGTCTTTTAAAAGGTGCCCAAAAAGGGCAACTTCCTGCCATCAGTATATGTGGCCAAATGACAGATTACTTGAAGCTCTGTTGTTCTGCGCCTGTGGATTTTGGTCAGCCCCCGTGATGCAGAGGATGGAGGCTCACAAATTGAGGTCCCATCACTGTTAACTGCTTCAGCACTGCTGGGGCGCTTCAGCTCGCAGTCTTCTGTGGAATGGGGATTCACTTCTAGAACAAAAGCGTCTGGGAGGGGTCTTGGTTTTCAAAGCTGCTGCCTAAAAGATGTGTGGTCTCTCTTGTCCAC
Source organism: Mohoua ochrocephala (assembly GCA_013398855.1). NCBI lineage: Eukaryota > Metazoa > Chordata > Aves > Passeriformes > Acanthizidae > Mohoua > Mohoua ochrocephala. The sequence continues at coordinate 256,713 of VZTA01026200.1, forward strand.
TAAAATACTTGCGTTTTTACAAGAATCTGGGATCAGATGATTTCCCCAACTTTTTTATAGAATCTGGTGGCAAATCGAGCAACCGAGTCTGATGTCGAGGATCCAAGCATAGTGCCAAACTCCTGGACACTCTTTTTTTTTTTTCCCCCCTCTGGAGATGCTTCCATGTAAAGTATCTTTGTCCATTTTCTGGACTATGCAAGAGGCATCTCTCACATGACTAGGAAAGACAGGGTGATGAGAGGGTTTTTCATTTTTTGTGTGTGCATGACAGTTGCTACAAAGATGAAAGATGATGAGGCTTAATTTCAGCCAGCAGTGTAAAGGTGGAAGAAGTAGACTACCTTGGCTATCTATCCCTGCTAATAACTGCACCTGTAAACATTGAACTTTACTTATGTAAAATTCACGATTTTTTTTGTTTCTGTAGGAAAAGGTGGCAAAACATCTACAATTGATAAAAAGAACGTGAAAAAATCTGTGGTGTCAAAGCCAAACACAATTAAGTCTATGTTTATAGCCAGTGCTGGGAAGAAAACCACAGATGTAAGTTTTTACATTTTTGAATTTAAATATTTCTGACTTGTTCACAGTGTTTTAGTGGGAGTGGAGTAAACCAAGTGCTCATTTTAGTTTCTTGTGTCTAGTGAGACAAACTTCTATTATGATCTCTTGTGTATGGAGCAGTTCTGAAAACGTTGAGTGTGTTTTGTGGAAACCCTTTAGTGATTTGGTGCTGTTCTCCTGATTGGGTTTGCACATATAACTGAGAACTGTTTGGCTAATCTTACCTTACAGAAAACTGTGGACCTGTCCAAGGATGATTTACTTGGGGATATTCTTCAAGATATTAGTGCCGAAGTAAGTATGTTAATAAAATCTGTTGGAAACAACCTTAATTCATTAATTCTTCTTGTCATGCAACATACTAAGAAAATACAGATTTTTTGTGAAGCTAGGCAATCTAAGACTGATTTCATTCATAGCACATCTCATTGATAGTTTCCACATGTGTATGCAGTCTGCCTTTTGTCTGCACCATGCAGATGTTGCATGACTGCATTGCTTGATAAGGCAATACCACTATGACCTGATTACAGATGGTTTATATTAAGATGATGTGGAGCCTGTGCTAATGCAGCCTTCAAGGTTTTAGTCACCTTGGAGTGAAAGAGGACTTGGCTGCCTCTAAATCGTGTCTATCTGTCACCACACCTCAGCCAGGGTTCTGTAGGACATCTCCATCCGATGTGTTTGGGCTCACGGGAGGAGCTGAGGGGAGCAGTGTTTCAGCAGGTCATATAGCCTGAACTTCTGTCTGCCTCCTGCTTCCCACGATTTGCTGCAGAGAACCAGGTTAACGCTCTTGGAGGCAGGAGTGCAGGATGGCTGCTGTGACGGGGTTGGATTATCTCAAATACCTAATGCCCTTCTAGCAAAATTTCTTAAAACCAAAAGGATTGCTGACATGTAGACGTTGAAACTGCTGTAGTGGTGAGATACTGAGGTGGAATATGTTGGACCATAATAAGCTTAACATGTTTTTTCAGGGCAGTAAAGGGCATAGGCTGTCCCAATGTAAAGTTACTCTCTTAGTTTTGTGCTCTTGTTATTTTACTCCTCCCTATGACATCTGATTGAGGCTATAAACCCCCCCCCCCATGACTGTAAATCCCCCTGAAATCATTAAACAGATGCATTTTAATGCTGCCAAATTTTGTGGAACATTGATTAGGGAGAATAATACTAATAATTACATTATGGCTTCTATTTACTTAAATACTAGTTAGCTATTCATTTTTTTGTTTTGTTGTTTGTTTTGTAAAATTTCTTTCGTTATTAGCTGTTCATAAGGTTAAGCATAAAATATCTGTGCATGTAAATAAGTTAAAATGTGTTTTCCTCTAGTGTAACAGTGCTGAAAGAGCACATCTGCCTTTCTTGAGGCATGTATGTTCAGTACTACTGCTTCAGCAGACATGAAAAACATAACACAAGTTATTCTGATACTTGTGCAATAAAGGCACGGTTAGCTATTCAAATTCCTACTGTTTGAAAACTGTTTCACTTATTGATGGCAGTTTTCCTCAGACTGTTTCCTCCTCAAAAAATCTAGTGTCTGTCTTCATGGGCTGATTGCTCAGATAACATTATTTTATGGAGGTGTGTTTTCTTGGTAAACGAAAAATATTGGTGGCCCTCTTTCTCTTTGATGGAAAATGTCACTAACCAAGGCAAAGGATAACACTAAACAACTCTTCCTTTTGTCACTTTCTCTGTTCTTTCAATATTCAGACAGTTCAACTAAGTCCACCACCAATTATAATGCTGAAAAGGAAAAGACCTGCTGGAGTACCACTCAATCCTTTCTCTGTGCAGTCCCAAACTTCTAAGGTAAAGGGGAAAAGAAAAATGTTCTCATTAATAATAAGCACTAATCTGTGTTTTTGTTGATTTGAATAGTGTTGACGTTTATTTCTTCTCCTGGAAATTAACTTTTTCCATAGCTCCCATAGCAGTGTGACAGTGTAACTTCATGCATTTTTCCACATTGCCTTTCATGTGAACATATAAACAGACAATTAGTTTTGTATTTTTAGAATAGTAGGAGTTTGTAGCTGTTCCATTTGATAGGTGAAACTTGGTACAATGTTATGTGCATCACATGAAGGTGGGTTTCTGCTTTGTCTCTTGTCCAAAGAGTATAAAAGAGCCTTGTGGCAAGGAGAGGAGAATGGGAGGTGAAATAAGCAGGAGTGTGGAAAAGGATAAGAAACCAGTCATTTGCAGAAATGGAAAACAAATGGAAAGTTGAAGCTATGGATAGAGGTTGCCCTAGTGGAAGATTTTGGAGTGAAAGGAGGGATGGGCTGCTAAGGATGGAAGGCTAGCATTTTGTTATGAGTTCTGGTAAATGGGAAGGACTTTATAGCTGGAAATAAATACAGTGAGATATTTGGTAATGGTCTGTAGCAGGAAAATGGAGTAGTGTAGATACATCTGATTTGTGAAACCTTGCGTGACATCAACGCCTACGTTGGAAATAATCACCAGTGCTACTCATCTTAACAATTGTGTTCAAAACTAGAAGCAGTTGGGGGAAAAAAGGAGATGCAGTAAGAGAGGATCATGTTGCAAAATCTGTGGAACTTTTCCTCTAGCCCTGGTTTACTAGTTCTGCAAATAGCAAGTGAAAGGTTTTGTTGGGTTTTTTTTTCTTCTTTGCTCTTACAAGATTTTTTTTTTTAATGCACGGTGGAAATGTTTTTCAGGTAATCACCCCTATATCAAAGAAAGCTCCTGCTCATGTCAGAAAGGAAACTCTTCCTCCAGCTTCATTTCATCCTAAACATCCCAATTATACAGCAAAATCTGTCAGAGTCTCTGAAAATGAGGACACCAAGCATGTGCAAAAACCCGTGGAAAATGAGGGAATAGTGAAGGCAGTAGGAGAGAAAGCTACTAAAGGTATCGAAAGTAAATCAAAACCCAATTCTGGAAACTCTTTAAATATGGCATAGTAGTGTTAAAACACATGTTAAATTATACTAGCTTAGCTTGAATGTGATACTTTGTTTCTATAAGCACGAACATAATATACAGTGTTAATATAGTGTGCTATCTCTGCATACCGCTGTAGTGTGCAGCGCGTCATTTTAATGATTCAGGCCTTTAGTTCTACCTGCAGCACTTCCAGATGACGATCAGGGAATGATGGATTTTGATGAGGAGGACTTTGATGAACCTATGGAAGCAGAGCATGTGGAAACTGTGCCTGAGACAGTGGAAGGCTTGAAAAGAGACAACAAAATTGAAAAGAAAGAGACAGAGCAGCTGGAATCAGAGAAGAAAGAGACATCTGTCTTGTAAGAATCTCTTTTTCTTTTTTTTTCTTTTCCCACTAAGAAGGCTTTCAATTTCCACAAACCTTAGATTTATCTTCATATTTGTCTTTGCCGAAGGGATAATTGTGATACAGACAATGGTGATAATGCTGTGCAATGCTTTTTTTTTTGTAGTTAGATTAAGAATAGGAACATGCTGATAGCTACCTAATTGAAAAATATTTGATGTTTTTGGGGTTTAGTGTGTGTGACAACATGTATTTCAGCACACTGAGGTGACTCAGTGTGGGTGTTGAATAGTGGACTTTGATGTTAGTAAGCAAAAACAAGGAATTGCTAAGGATGCTTATTCTAAGTGAATGTGAAGGTATTTCATAATAGATGTAGGTGAAAGTTTTGTTGCTAAAAGTAATGGTGAGCAGCTATGTCTTTGGAAATAGGAAAACAGGGATTTTCCCTGGTTTTGTTTGTTTTTTTTTTTTTTTTAATTGTTTGGAAAATCTTGAATCCTATGTTTCCATAACAAAATATTTCAAACTGTAAAATATTTGAATGATGAAAAAGACCTAAACATCTAATGACTGAGAAGGTAGTTTTGTTGAAATAAGCAGTTGTTCCCGCCGAGCAACTTGTATAGATGGATGGATATATTTGTTTTGTAAAGACTTGAATGAGCAATGCTGAAATAGCAGGTGACTGGATTTTAAAGCCTGTTTGTGGTATATCAAGAACCATACTTATATGTGGGTTTCTGTCTTTGTCATTCCATCCTTCTTTTCAGAAGAAACCAGAGGAAACCCAGCTGTTGGGAATGTTGCTTGGCAGTGGAAAGAAAAACAAAAGATGTGAGAATATAGGCCTGGAAAAAAGCAAAATGGTGATTATAACAAAAGCACAATTTTATTTGTTTCTTTCTTCTGCAAAACCTGCAGAAGTTGTTCTCTCCCAGGTCCGTCATGTTGGGATGGAATTGATGAGGATGAAGCTGGTGTAGTAGCAGCAGAAGTTCAGCTGGACCCCAATCTCCTCCCACTTGTGAATGGGGAAAGTGATGATCAAGTCTTAAGATTTTATTGGCTGGATGCTTATGAAGATCAGTTCAGTCAGCCAGGTAATTCTTCAGTTAAAGGCAGAAAATGCCAATCTGATACTTTTTGTTCAATTGGGATTTTCAGACTTGACTAAATTACATCCAGATACCCTGTGTCTCTGTGCTCTAAGTCGTTCATCTCTTGTTTTTCTGTACCTCTGTCTGCGGGGCAGGGCACTGTGACTGGGAGGAGAATGTCATCTCTTGGCCCTAGTATAGAAGTAGGGAAGTAAAAGGGACCTACTAACACTGTTCAGTGTTGGTGACCCATTGTCCTTCTTAAAATTTTATACAGGGGCAAGCCGAAGTTATTAATTTCTTGCTCAGTGGTGCAACAACTGAGCATGCTTTCTTGTTTTTGGAAAATAACTAAATTCACGTGCATGACTAGAAAGCCTTTACAATAGCAGCTGCACGATTTTATACAAAGGAAAGGTATGTCTGTCAAGGAAGGAAGGTGGTTGAAAAATACAAGGTCTGTCTTGTATTTCTTATCCCCTAATTCAGACTATCTAAATCTTGAAGATTGTCTTTGGATTAAGATTGGTAAAATACCCTGTGCAGTTGACATGTGAATCCTAGCTCCCATAGTCTTCAAATTGCATCATTCTGATCCCGGCTCTGACAAAACAATTTGTGTTCACATCTGTTCCGAGCGCTTCCCATCCGTCCCCTCATTTCATCAGCAGCTTTCGGATCTTGGGTTTCTAATTTGTGCTTCATGTGTGTTTACCAGAAGGTTCTTTCACATGTTGTTGGAGGTTTTTTTGGGTTGAAGCTGTAAGCATTGAGTCAGATACATTTCTTTGTTAACACCTTTTGTTGTGAGTTGGGATGCCAAACTTAAATAGGAGACTGTGATGGGCTGAACAGCTTGGTGATGGGAGTGGTAATAATCATAGATATCTTGATGAAATCAATGGCTCTAATATAAAATTGCTACTTTTAAAGAACCCGCTATTGTTATTTTTCCTTTTTTTTGTCTTTTAAGTCAGTGATTGCTGAATGGAACATAATTATGAAAGGATTTCTGTTCCTTGCATGCAAGGAGTGTTCTTTTCTCATTATGACTTTTTCAGGATTGAATAATAAAGACTGCACCTGTTTTCAATTAGTAATGTAGAAGGGAAAATTTTGATATTGCTTTTTGTTTAACATGTTCATGATCTTTGTTTATGCCTCATTTGCTGTGATGTCAAATGCATTGCCTGAACAGTAAATACTATAGCATAATCATAAGACTCTTTCAAACTTAATGATTTTTTGGAGGCTTATTTTTCATAATTCCCTTTATGGTCTTAGGCAGAGAACTCGAGAATTGTGATCCTATTAACATTTTAAAGAAATAATGAATAAAACCTGCCCTTTTTTTTTTTTCCCCTCTGCAAGACATTTTCCCTGTGTCTTGACTTTGCTTACCTTTTGGTTCATTTGGTAGCATGATCTTTCTTTTCACAGACTTTGATTTATAAGCTTTATTCATATTTTTTCTTTCTTTATTCTTTCCATAGTCTTGCAGGGGATAGGGCTTGATATCTCTCTGGTTTTTGGTTTTTTTTTTTGGTTTTGCATGAAATGTCTCTGAACTCTTTGAAGTTAGTTCTGCTTTTACTGTCTGTGGGGGTGGTGGCGTGTGTCAGTGTTCAACTGGATGATCTCAAAAGGTTCCTTCCATTCTAAATTAATCTGATTCTGTGAAGTCTGGTTATCAAGACCACTTATTTGTCCGTGCTAGAGTTGATTGAAGTTTGTCTTTGCAATCCAGGCAGCTTTTTACCCTGTCTTTGACTGGCTCATGTATCCTTTCTACCTCACCTGCTTATATGTACTCCTCTGACAGATTAACTGCTCCATGCTCTTAATATTGCCAGCTGTTCAAGCAATCAGCTACTGTTTTGTGGTCTCTCTCACAGTTTCATCTTTCTGTATGATAAAAACCTATCTGAGGTGTTTTTTTTTTTTTTTATCTCCTAACAAAAAAGTAAAAGATTGCTGGGGACAAGAACTTCATCTTCCCTGTCACTTAGATCTGCAATTGGAGCTCTTTCTCGATACTTCTATTCAAACTGTCTAAATCTTCAAGATTGCCTCTGTATTAAAATTTCTTAAGATACTTTGTGCAGCTGAAACTTGTATCCTTGTTCTCATCATCTTCAAAACCGCAGCATTCTCTGTCCTTGACAAAAGTAGTCTTGTTCACATCTATTCCAAGCACTCAGAAAATAATTTTTCATAGCCTGTCACTTTGACTCTGTCATCCATCTTAGTGCATCTTCACTGATTTATCTTTGATCTAATGGAGTAAGAAAGATGCCTTTACGTCTGATAGATCTCCTGGCAAAGATAAATTACAACTCTTAACCAAGGACTTGTTTGTGCACTGCCAGGCCAAGGAGAAATGCAGGTTCCAAGATCTTCTGTGTGTGAAACACTGTTTCTGAGACAGTCTCAGCATGGATATTTCTGTTTTCATCAGTAGTAGTGTGCTGTAGGAGGGGTGTCTTCCATGTAATCAAATTCCAAATTATTTGGAGCTTGAAGGGAACCTGGTGAAGCCAGGTTTCTGAGCTGTACTTGGATGTTTTTGCGTACTTGTAATTTGCAAACTATGTGTCAATCAGGTGGCTTGGTGCTCGGTTATTTTAAAGTTTGACATAATTGGATTAGCAGTTTGCAGTATTTTATGCTATTGCCAAATTCTCTGGGCTCAGAGACGTGCACGTACAGTAATGACATTGTCCACAGTGAAGTCAGTTGCCACCAGTCCTGCTCTGTATAATCTTTCTGAGTGTCTCCCTTGGTTACAACTGCTGTCTTGGCATCCAGGATTCCTAGCAATGTCATGCATCTTTTGGTGTCCTCATTTGTTAAAAATAGTCACTTGAAAGCTGATCAGCTTCTAGTTGTTGTCTTCAGAATGGATTTCTACAGGTTTTATTGGTAGTAGAGTCTTGATCTCACGGTATTGAAGTGTAGGGAAAAGGAGTTAATTGTACTGGTCGAGCTGAAGAGTGAAAAACTGTAGGTAACACATGTTAGAGGATTGATTGACAGCACAGGCATTCTGATAATCTTCATCTTTCACTGACATCTCTCTCCTTCCTCCCTCTCTCCAGGGATTATCAAACTAATGTAGGCAGCAGTGGAATATCAGAACAGAATTTTGAGGCTGGCTGTGCAATGCCATTTTGAATTTTACATTCCAGGTGTTACTATAGCAATGGAGGTAGAGACATGAAGAATGATCCAGGTGTCTGTTTGTAAAGCTGGTGTTTAAAACAATTTAGAATGTGCTTATACATCGGAAAGATTTGTTGTTCGAGGACTTAAACCAGAAATGGTTGTGTTTCAGTGCAAGAATACATTACAAGCTGCTTTAAGCAACGTTAGGAATGATTAATTTTAAAATTGCATATCGAATTCTTTGTCCTTCTCCCTTAGGCGTGGTATTTTTGTTTGGCAAAGTTTGGATTGAATCTGCAACCACCTATGTCAGCTGTTGTGTGACAGTGAAAAATATTGAGAGAACTGTTTATCTGCTGCCACGTGAAACAGTAAGTGTGACTTTTAAGCACGTCAAACATAAGTACCTTTCATTCTTCTTATGGCAGGTTGTGAGTTCTGGCAGGGTGTTTATGGAAGCTGTTGGAAGCCAGTGTTGCCTGATGTAGGTGGTAAAGTTAAAAACAATGTGTACACAATATATCTCATGTGACCTGCAGAGTAGAGCACCGTGACTGCCCCTGACCCTAACTAACAAATGCAGACAGATTTTTACCCTTGGACTTGCTATTTAGCAAATAAAGTGGTCTTGAAGTATTACTAGGAAACCTACTACTTTTTAAACATTCTGTTCAGGTAACATTTTATAAATTTGCGATTTCTTGGCTGATTGCATGATAGTTTGTCTTAGAAAAAGAGATGCGTGATTCATAATAGCAAAGTAAAATTCAACTTTTTGTCATGTCTGCTGGCTTTTTTGTTAATTTGTAAAACCTCACTTCTGTTTTTGAGGAAATCAGCCTATCTACTGGCAAAGAGACGGAGACTCCAGTAACTATAATGAGTGTTTTCAAGGAATTTAACGACAGCATTTCACCAAAGTACAAGATCATGAAGTTCAAATCCAAGGTTTGTTTACAAGCATCCCATTTGGTCATTTTCTGTTGTTCTGGTTTCTAGGGTGGGAAGGCTGTTGAAACATTATCCAGTGAGGGAGGTAATGCCAAAATGCAAATATGTAACTCCTGACACGTATAAATGTACCTGCTTGTAAAAACCATCCAAAATACCTGTATTCCTTTAAGAATGGTGAATCTGCAACATGAAATCTAAACAGTGCTTTTGAAAATACTCATCCATTAGCTTCTTTAAAACTGGGTTGAGTGTCAGACTGGCTTGCTGAGCTGTTTTTGAGAATGCAGAACAGATAGAAGTTCTGATGCCTAAAGCCTTAGTATCAGCTCATGCTGTCAGAGTTTAAAATGAGAGATTGTGTTGTCCTGCAGATAAGTCAATAGTCTGGGATTAGACTGTCTTTGCATTTGGCCAGATATCTTATTGAACTTTATCTCTTGGCATGTCTCATCCTTCTTCTTACCCACTGCAGATTTATCTTTTTAGAGTGCATGCTGTTCAGAGCATGGACTGTCCTAGTGTGGCTATGCAGGAGGTAACAAGTGAGGAATGTCATTCAGTCTTGAAAGCTGCTCTGTGCTTAGAGTTATGGGCAATAGTCTTAAAAGCGTTATTTTGCTGTGTTCTGTTTGCTCAACGAGTCTTTAAAATGACATTGGAAAAACAAAATATTGCTATAATGGAAACTTTGCACATAAATTAATATAATACTCGAGTCTGCAGGAAAAGAGCTGATACTGCTGATGGTGGTGTAGATTTGGACTGCATTAGTTTGCTAGTATGAGAGCTTTATTGTCCACTTACATAGAGAATTTGTGTTCTACAGGGGAGGGCAGAGGTAGGAAGTTTGGGTGGGGAAATGTAGCAAACATTCGAGTTAGTGGAAAAATCCGTTCTGACCGAAGTGCTCAGAAGCGTTTATGTTTCTTGAAGTAACGTGTCATTAGTCTGGCAAAGCTGATTTTCATTGTAACTTTCCCCATCCTGGCAATCTTGTGATTTCACACAAGGCTTCAGGATTTAGTTAATCCTGAATTAACTATTCAGGATTCGTTCCTGAATAGTCAATCAGCAAGGGAGACGACAAGTGAAAATGCAGGAAGAATGGAATTTTAAAATGTGTAAATGAGGGGAAATAAAAACAGTTTGTGTGGTAATTCCGATTGGAAAGATCCTCAGGAGGTCATCTCATCCAAAGCTAGCTAGAGCAATTCTGAAAGTTTAAGTTGTTAAAGTGAAAATGTGAGCAGTGTTTCTCAAATAGCAAAGTCATGCAAGACATGACGTCTTTTCAGCAACTTGTACCTTAGTGCATTATTTACAGAGTTCAGGAAAAATGGATGTGACATTAGTACTTTGTAAAACTTTTTTCTTTTTCTCTAGCTTATTTTCTCTCTCAAAACTCTGATGTAAGTCTAGCTTTTTCAGTTTTCTGTTATTTCTCTTGTATAGTTGATTATAACATAATTACATGTGGGATCAGAAAGGAGTGAATTTAACAATAGATAAAAAACAAGTTGCTGATAGCTCACTGTTCAAAGATCCTTTCAGGAATGAGGGAGAGAACTCAAAGGAAAACAATTCTTCATTAAAAGAGAGGATGCAAACACTTGTACTCTAGAAATAGGAGGAGGGAGAAAGGTCTCCAAAAAGATGCAGATCTGCTAACAGCATCTCGGGAAGCCTTCATCTTTTCCACGGTGTGCCAAGTAAGAATAATGTAAATGAAGTAATAGAGTAATGTAGTTTAACCTTCAAAGATGGCTTTTAAAAGTCAAGGTAAAACCTGCCAAATTTTTACTGAGCTTACACAGAACTCAGGGCAAAAGACCCAACAGTCTTGTCTGGATACATGGCTACAGTACATGTGAGGTCCTTGGATGTAGCACAGGAGTAGGGAAGTAGGAGCACTAAGACACTGTTGAGATTTTTTCCCTTGAATATTATAACACTTGGTCACCCTCATGAGGAAAGATTAACTCAAGTGAGTACAGGTACAGAAGATGGCAATTAGAAGTCTGAGACAAAAGGAGAATCGGTTATTCCAGAGATAACTATGAAAGAGCTTTAATTTTTTTTAGCTAGTAAAATGAAGAATAATGATAAGACCTGTTTGCTCTCTAGAAACATTAAAAGGGGATGAGCAGCAAGAGAGCTATTTAAAGGACAGTTTTAGCAAAGGAGCGAATATGTAATTTTTAATTCATGAATAAATTAGGCAGAATAGTTGGTGCAGGGAAGCTCTGAAATAACCTACCAGAATTGTTTCTGAACAGTAAGAATTCAAATTATGTTGAATTCTTCAGTAAACTGATTTTTATTAAAAGGATAAAAGCTATCCAAGCTTTATTTTGCTTGTGTAATTTTCTGCTAGTTTTGATAGTTACTGCATTCTGGGAGGGTTTAATGAGAACTGGAGATAGTAGGAAGGTACGGCAGTAGTAATAGGGGGGGTAAGAGAAAAGATACGATGGCAGAGCAGGGCTGTTAATGGATCTTTGCAGGATTATTGAAAGAAAGTATTACAGTAACTCTGATATTCCAGACTACACAAAATTGACTGTGAACGAGTGGCACCAAGTCTGGCCAGGCTTACGCCTCTGCAGCAGGAAGGCTTTGTGCTCTCTGCAAGATAATTGTGGAAGTAATGGGGTTGTCCCATTACTGCGCCCTCCTTTTCTTCTGTTCCTCCCTGAGATACCTGAATTTGCCTGGATATATACCTTAGTTTGTTATTCATAAGGAGTCATCTACCTCCTTTTCACTGTGCTCATACCACCAGAGACAAGGGCTGTTACACAGCTCTTGCATCTGTGTGTCCATAGGGGTGTGCGGGGCTGTGGAATTGAAATGGTTTGTGGCACTCACCTCATCGAATGCTCCAAAGAAGTGATCGCTACACAGTTGTGACTCTGCTTGGTAAAGAGCTAATGTGCTTTAGAAGATCTCCCCTGCTCTGTGATGTGCAGCCAGTGGTTCAGTACTGTATTGTTAAGGGTTGGTGTTTTGAAAGATTTCAAACAAACTAATGGCTGTATTGCTCAGGGGAGACTTGTGAGCAATGCATTCAGAGTGACATGAAGTATCAGAGTTTGCATAGTACTGTGAAACTGAAAACTACTCCTCTTCCATCATTAGCTGGAAATCAGGAAGGTTACTGACATCTCTCCCATGCACCCAGAGTTCTTTTATTCAGAATACCCCTTTTTGTGATGATGTGGAGACACTGAGACAGGTTGTTCTCTGTGCGTCTTGGCCTTGCCAGCACCCAACTTTGTCCCTGTGAACACACTTAAGCCATATCATTTCCTGCTGCACCTGCTGCTAATTGTAGCTTCAATGGGTTGCACTGCTGCCAAGTTAGCAAGTCTTCACAAATCAATTTGAAAGCAGCCTTACTCCACTTAGGAACTTAGCAGCTAATCACTGCTGCTCATTTCTGCTCTCTGAAGGGCCACTTGAAGGGCAGATTACTCTGCAGCAAAGCATTCATTCACTGAGTTATGACCAGACGCTGGTGTAATTGAGCTGAGCTCTGTGGAATAACGCAGATGAATCACTACAGAAGACTATTTTTATACTATGTTCATCTTGCATTTGCAACAAGAACTTGTTTGAAGCCTGAGAGGGTTTTTTTTTTTAAATTAAAAAAAGAGGCGGGGGAGCACCAGCGATATGTCCTAAAAGCAGTGCATTGCCATCTATTATGCTACAGCTCTGAGCTGCTCCTGTGCGGTGCTGCTGTGGCTCAGCAGTTCAGATCTACATTTGCACGGTAATTTGCAATGCTGATCTGCCTTCATAGCAGTGCTCTTATACCATGTTATACTTCTGTTTCCATGAAACTGTCGATGCCATAGTACTTTCTGGATTTGTCTGCTTCCTATTTATAGCAGAGGCCCCTCTCCTCTGCTCTCCTACCCAGGCTTTGCAGCCTTTTAACTGCAGTAGTACATGAAGTAACAAGCTTAACTGCTTGTTGTAGCACCCTGAGGGAACTATTGCTGATGTTATTAATTTAGGGAAAAAAACCCAACCATCCAACCCCAAATAACTTTAAGTTTGCCTAACAGTGCATGTATTTTGTTAATTTGTACATTTTATTCCCATTTATGGTGATTTTGATTTTTCTTATTAAACTTTCTCTAGTGGCATATTATGCTGAGTCTTATGTATAAAGTGGTGAATGTAGTGCATTGTCCAGTGAGAAATGTGATTTTTAATTTAAGGTACCTCTAAGAATTCCTGTAGTAGAGTAATGTGCTAGCATACTTATGGCACAACATAATAACAATAGTATATAGCAGTGGTGCAGATGGTTTGTAAAGTACTACAGGGCAGAACACACATATGACGGGGTAGAGCATGGCATTTCAGCAGGTGCCAGAGCACTGTTGCACAGGATATTGTAATTATTTGGAAAATGAAGGTAGTTATTCTTAGAAACTGACAAGGTGTGCGTGTTGTAGAAAACTGTTATTGTTCTTGAAGAAAGCAGAAGTGATACTTAACTTTCAATAAAGTTGTCCTGAACTTCAGACTTCTTTAACTGTCTTCGTTAGAGATACATAAACAAACTTGACTACTTTCTAGTAATACCCAAATCACTTAAAATGAAAAATACAGTAGTGTCACAGAAATGATCTGCTGTAAGCATGTGATAAAAGCTGGCAGATGGTTGGGAAATCATCTCTCTTGGGTTCCTCTCTGAAGTGCTGGTACACAAAAGCGTGCAGTGTAGAAGGAGGAGCTGTGTGCAGTTACAGGGATATAATCTGGCTGGGATCGCAGACATGTGGTGGGATATGATGTATTTAAGACAGGCTGGGATAGCAAGAAGGGGGAAGCCCTTTTGTGTATTGGAGCAATGGGAATGCATGGAGCCCTGCCTGAAGGTGGGCAAAGAGCTGGTCAGGATTAGAGGATGGGCTAGTGGAGAGGACATCGTGGTGGAGAAAGGAAAGCCAAAGCCCACCTGGAGTTAGATCTGGTGAGGGAGACATAGACCAGTAGGAAAGGCTTCTACAGGTACAGGCAGACTAGGAGAAAAGTGCTGTGAAAGGGACAGGAGATGTGATGACAGAGGTCGTGGAAGAAGCCGCGATACCGCGTGCCTTCTTCACCTTGGTCTTTACTGCTTACTCCAGCCTTTAGCAATCTCTGATGCCCAGGAGACCAGAAAGAAAGCCTGAAGCAAGGAAGACGTGTCCTCTGAGGAGGAGGATCAGGTTAGGGCACATTTAAACGAATTGGACAGATAAAAGCACGTGGGGTCTGATGGGATGCACCCCTGAGTGTGGAGGGAGCTGACCAATGTCAAAAGGTGCTTGGGAGTGTTTGGTGTGGATTCACAGAGGAGAATTGATGCTTCACCAAGCTGGTAGCCTTCTGGGAAGAGATGGACTGGTTTGATGGACAAGAGGAGAGCAGTGACTGTTGTTTATCTTGACTTTAGTAAGGCTGTCAGTGCTGCCTACCATAGCATCCTCACAGACAAACTGATGAAGTGAGGGCTAACAAAGTGGGCAGCGGGGTCGACTGAAAGCCAGCTGCCCCACTGGGCTCAAAGTGTTGTGATCACTGGCACAAAATCCAGGTGATGGAGGCCAGTCCCTAGAGGTGCACTCCAAGGGTCAATACTGGATCCAGTCCTGCTTAGCATCTCTGTTAATGATTTGGATGATGGCATAGAGCACATCAGCAAGTCTGCAGACAGTACAAAACCAGGAGAGGCTGATATACCAGATGGATGTGCTGTTTTGACAGGCTGGATATATCTTATGACCTAAAGGAATCCCAACAAATGAAAAAAAAAAGGAAACGGTCCTGTGTGAAGACTGGAATAACCTCAGGCACTAGTAGGTGATGGTGGCTGACTGGCTGGAAAGCAGCTTTGGAGGGAAGGACCTGTTCATCTTGGTACACAGGAGGTTGGACAAGAGCCACCAATGTACCCTTGGGGAAAAGACTGCCATGGGCATTACCAGCAAGTGTCAGGAGTTGGTCCTTTCCCCTCTGCAGCCCTGGTGAGCACCTGTGGAGTGCTGTGCTCAGCTGAGCTCCCCTGTGTGAGGAATAATGTGTGCTAGTGGAACAAATCCAGAATAGGACCGCAAAGATAATTACAGGGCCTGGAGCATCTGTCATGTGAGGAGAGGCTGAGAAACCTGGGACCGCTCAGCCTGCAGGAGAGAAGGTTCAGGGTGAGGGATTGGCAGTGCAAATCTTTTAATTGTTTATAAACAACATTTGATGAGCATGAGTAAAGATTACTCTGGCAGACTTTTCTTGTTGGTGCTCAATGGAGGACAAGAGCAATAGATACCGTTTGAAACAGATGAAATTTATCAGAACATGGACCACTGCTTTACTGTAAGGGAGATGAAGCCATTTTGGGATTTTGCTGTGGCCTGCAGTCACCAATTCTCATGAGTATGTCTGAAACCTGTGAATTTAAAGACTACTTGAGTTTGCCTAACTACCAGGTGGCTTTACTGGTAGTGGTTAGTATACTTGGAAGTGAATTCTGTAGAAACTCTTCATGCTAAAAAATGTATAGAGATTAAAAACAGGCACTAAAATATTCTCACTGTCTTCAGCTGGTTATAATGAGTTGCAGAATTGGTAATATATGATCTCGCCCATGATATTTGAAATGTATGTTTTGGCTGGCCTTTTTTCCTTTAGCTTTCTTATTGGACAGAATGAATATTCAGTTGGGAGATACTGAAAATATAATACCTTTGTTTTATATAGAAAGTGGAAAAATACTACGCTTTTGAGATTCCAGATGTACCAGCAAAATCTGAATACCTAGAAGTTAAATATTCGGTGAGTATAATTAATCTGACAAAGTACCATAACTTGCTTTCTTATCTGATTAAGTTTACAATGTGAGCAGTTTCTATATTAAAGTGGTCATTGAACATTGTTGTTGTCTTGGCTGATGTATCCAGTATGGATGAAGAACTTTTAATTTCAGTGTGTTTTTACATTACTGTCCTGATTTTTAAGGGGAGCCTATAGTGTGATTTCCTCAGTTACTGTAAGGTATTATGGGTTAGGGCTTTGCTTGTGGGGAATGATGATGATTTCAGTGCTGTGTAGTTTTGATAAGGTGCTGTCTGAATATGGTGTGTCAACCTTGAAGACTTCTGTGGTGTGAAATGACGCAGTGCTCTCTGTTACTTGTTAGGCTGAATGCCCTCGGCTTCCCCAAGATCTGAAGGGACAAACATTTTCACATGTGTTTGGAACTAACACCTCTAGCCTGGAACTTCTCTTGATGAGTCAGAAGATCAAAGGACCCTGCTGGCTGGAAATAAAAAATCCACGTATGGTGGTTTGCATGTGAAATACCTGGCTACTAGGAAACACATATAGATTGCGGGGACGAGTGGAAATTTAATTTGTACGGATGAATTATCATTCCTGTACATTAACCTTGCAACTTACTGGTTTAATTTTCATTGTCTAGTACAAATTGTAACTTACTCTTCCTTGTTTGGAGTGACAGCTATCCATATAAAGTTGTGCACCGTACAGATGAGCTTATAACTTTTAACAGCTGTGAGAGGGAACTGTGCAGTGCCCAGCAGCAGCTGCTCTTTGATGCATACTCTAATGCTGTGTATGCTGAGCTAAACTTACTTGACTTGAAAATGACTTAGCTTTCTGCTCTTAATCACTTAAGATTTGGGTTTTTTTCTGCAAATATATATTTTTAAGAACAAACTGCTGCTAGATGGGGGGGTTTTTTGTTTGTGAATTAGGTTTTTATTTATTTTTTCCTGACACTTGGAAAAGTTTGTGGTGTGGAGCTGTTTTAGTTTTAAATCCTTTCTGCCTCGTGAGTGGCATGCAACACTTCAAGGTGGTTATGCTGCTTTATGTTGTCTTGGTAAGAGACCTTTATTCAGTGTGTGCTCCATATTCCCACGAACATAGGGATGTTGATCATACTGGACAAAAGCTACAAAAGCTATTACTGCAGTCTCCTTGGGGCGCTTTCAGTGTAGAACTGACTGTATGAACACTGACTCCAGGGGGGTTCTCCTCTTCAGCAGCTCGCTCAGTCACTGCCAGAGCTGGTGCCAGTAAGGATGATTCTGTGTAAAGCTGCCTGAAGTACTTTTTGGGTTATGCTGATCTTGATCCAAATCTTCTTTTTCTTATTTGGTGTTAAAGAGCTCCTGCTGACTGGGAAGTCGGGGCCCAGGGAGTTACCAAAAATTAGACAGGATTAGTGTGGGTCTTGGACTATCCCACCAGGGAAAAATATTAAAAGGATGTGCTCTGTGCAGCAGTGCCATCAGAGAAGCCTTGTCTGTGGTTCTGTGGTTCAGAAAGACGGAGGTGGTTTGTGTTGTTTCCTCAGAGCCTTCAAATCAGCCAGTCAGCTGGTGTAAAGTGGAGGCTGTGGCCATGAAGCCTGGCTTGGTGAATGTGGTTAAAGATCTTTCTTCTCCTCCTCCTCCTCTGGTGGTCATGTCCTTCAGCATGAAGACCATTCAGAACCCAAAGACTCACCAGAATGAGGTAAGTAAGTAATCTGCTCTCATTTTGGTTTGGTTTTGTTCTTTGGCATATACTAAAAATTTTCTAAGGCTTGGAAGAGCCTCATAAAACAGGTTTAGATATATTCACTGTTGAAAAAAGTTTCTTTGCTCTGGGCTTTTCAAAGAAATTTTTATTGGGGTCTCACTCTGGGTTAGGGGGCCTGATTGGTGAGAATGTTTACTGTGACAGTGGATCCTATGTATGTTTTCAAGCCTTCTGTTTTGTCTGTTGTGCCTCATAGTTATAAATGAGACTGCCTCAGAACAGCTGTTAATAGATTAGTTTTAATTAATTAATTAATTAATTTAGCTAGAGCTAGTCATAGGTTATAGGTAAAATGACCAGGGTTTTCTGCTTATAAAATTCATTTTAAAATGAGAATTTGGTCTTGATCTTAGACCACCTGCTATTCTGCTATAAGATCTTCCCTCAGAAAGGAGGAGAGATGTAGGTGGCCACTCTCAGTTTTGGACTGCAGACCACAACATGTATTTAGGCACATTTTTTTTTTTTTAACATAACTCTCATTAAGCTTAGAAGAGATTTATTCACAAATAGGATAGGATAGTTGTTTCTGGCTAATTGAATTGAAGAATAATAGGTTGGCAAATTTTTCAAGCAGAATTATTCCTCTTGGTGAATTAAAATTTTTTTGGTGGAATTATGGAAGATATGTGGTTTCTGGCCAAAGTAACAGGACATACACAAGATACCAACAGGACTCTGCTTGCCAAGATGCTTTAAAGCCTTTCTGCTTTGTTTTCTGTTGGGTTTTCCTGGCCAGTGTCTGGGGAGCCAGGCCATCCTGCCAGCAGAGCAATCAAAAGCATCGGTAAAGCTGCTGGCTTCCAGACACTAAACCTCTTGGCTTCTTGGCAGTGTTGACTGCTTGCGTAGGGGCAGCCCTTCCCGAGGCAAGGCTTCTCTGCCCTGCTCACATCTTCCCTGCACTCCACAGGGAATCCTTTAAATTGTGGGGTCTGGTCAGACTCAGAACAAAAACTGATAAAAGTAGAAGTTTTCCAAAATGAATTATTTTTTTCTCTGAAATTTATAATCATTTAGGAGCAAGTACTATTTTATTTTCCTTGAGATCTATTGATAACTTTTTTCTTCTTTTAACTATTTGTAGCTGGAATTAATTTAAGAAAGATATGTTGTAGAAACAAGAGAGAAGAGATGAGGAACTCTTAAAAAAAAAAAGAGGGAAGAAATGAGTATGGATAGCAGTCATGCTTATGAAGTTGTGTGTTCTGTATCTCCTTGGTGTAGGTTGTGGCTGTTGCAGCTCTTGTTCATCAGAAGTTTCCTTTGGATAAGGCCCCACCTCAACCTCCTTTTCAAACACACTTCTGTGGTATGTACTTTGGAACAGTTTGAGTAGAAAAATAATTAATTCCGTGTTTTTTCTTTTTTTTTTGTCCTGTTTAGGTTTTTTTGGTTGTGGGGTGGGTTTTGTTTATTTATTTATTTATTGAAATTTTTATTTCTTTCTGTCACTGCAGCAATAATGGCCTGAAATAGACAACTGACAAAATTTCAGCTCCCAGACAGGCTTTTCTCCCCATTTTTAACTTCACTGGTTACTGACTTTTTATCAAAGACATAATTTAAAAAAATGTTAGTTTGAGATGATGCCAAGCACAGTTTCCTGTAATTTTTATTGGTTTTGCTCCATCTTTCTCTGCCCATTAATTTAGACCATTTATTTACTGTCACGTCAGTTATTTTTCTGTTCAGTTCTTCTGAACAGAATTATTTATAAACAAGTTTTCTTAGGGGAAAAAAATATCTTGCAGCAGTGTCATTGCAGTAATATCAGCTAAACCTTAAGATTCAGACCCTGACTGGAAGTGAGGAAGTGTTGAATGCTTGTGAAAGGAAGTTCTTCAGGAGCTGTGGCCCATAGTTCAAATGTCCAATGGCAACCCTAAATATGACTGATTCAGATTGTTTAATTCTTTAGTAATTACTTGGTTATCTTAAAGACAGTATTCACTTAAAGCTGGTGTTTTAGGATTAGAGGTCAGTTTTCTCAACTCACTTTGTTGTGAACGGGTGTTTATGGGGAGGGTACAGTTAAGAACTTGTCTGTAAGTACAAATATCACTTTTTGCAGCTGTTTCCAAACCGAGCGATTGCATTTTTCCTTATGACTTCAAAGAAGCCGTTAAAAAGAAGGTAATTTCATTTTGTTACCCTCCTGATTGCAGTACCTTATAGAATATGAACTTCATGGTGCTTTTGGTAAGTTGTGAAGAGAAATAGTCAAAGGAATGGCACGATTATTTAATTAGTTTTCCACTCTGCAAACTTAAATCCAGGTATTTACTCTGTGTTGCTTGTAAAAAAGTGGTATGTGCTCTGTGATTCAGTGCTGCTGCTAATTGTGCTCTTAAAACAGACGAGGTGTTAGGCAGGACAGTTGGAAAGGTTTTGGAAAGAGGATAAAATTGTGATTAATTTTCATTATACCTGACTGTGTACTCTTAGTAAACTGGGAGAATTTGTTTCTTCTTCTCTTGGAGAGTAAAGTCTGTCAAAATTTAGAAGTTGTCCTTTCTAAAGGGTGGTGGGAGAGCTGACAGAATAAGAAAGTAACCTATTTTTGTTTTTCCTGTATTTCTGTGTGATCTTAAAGTCTGTGAGTGAAGGATGCATATGGAGCATTTTCCTGGTGTGCTTGATTCTTAGGAGGCTCTTAAAATATCACTAGACACCTGCATTCAAAAGCAGAATGGAAAAAAGCCTCGAGAAAAGCTTTCCATGTCTATGGGAGTGAGAAAAAAAAATGCTTGAATTACAGAAGGAAAAGCAGAACTCTGTGGTGCTTTCTTATTGTCTTGTAACTAGTAGGGGAGAGGAGATGCTTCCATTTTAAACTTATTGGGTCATTGAAATCAGGTGCTCTCTTGCTCCTTTTAGAATGCTAAAATAGAAATTGCTGCAACAGAGAGAACACTGCTGGGATTTTTCCTTGCGAAGATTCACAAAATTGACCCAGACGTTGTTGTGGTGAGTAGTTCTGAGACCTTGAGAGTTAAATTAAAGCATATTGTCAGTTGGTCAGCTTTGTTCTTTTTCTTTTGTCCCCTTATAGGCTTTTTAATGCTTGTCTTAGACTGCCTTATGAATTGAGTTTGCTTATGAGACAGCAGGTATATTTTGATACAAAGATGATACGGAATTTTCCCTGACAGCATTTTATACATACTATTATTTCCCATAATAGCTAAAATAGGCAGTATTTTCACAATACCTGAAACAAGTTGGTTTTTTTTTTTTACTCAGAAAGACAAAACACAACAAAAAACTCTGATGATTTTCTAGAAAAATGGGAACTCTTGGCATACTTAAGATTCTGTTGCAGTTCAGATGCTCATATAATTTGTGTTTATTCTGTAAATCAAAACAACAATCTATACAAATCCATGCGATCTGAGCAAATTTTTGCAATAAGCATTCTTACATTTTCTACTGTTTTAGCAGCTGAGGGTTTACTATAATTACTCATTTTTTCTTTTTTTTTTGGTTATGTTTAATTAATGTACAGTTCTGACTTTCATGTAATAAAATTTTGAAGGCAATGTGAAGTTGGTCGTAAGTCTGAGGTTGGTTACATACAACTTTTTATTCTTCTGTAGGTAAATACAAATAATTAAGTGATGGGAATTATGATGAAATGAGCAGTCAATGCCTGATGTTTTCAGCTCACTGCAGCTGGTATCCAGTATTTGACCTATGACCTAAGCTTCCTGGTGGCTATGGCAAGGAATCAGAAGAAATACTGCAGCCAGGGGTTTACAGTTGAAGATGCCAATAGCAGGGGTGTGAGAGCTCCTATCCTGAAAACAGCAGAGCTGTGTTAGTGCAGCTTAATTTGCACCTGGTTTAATTAGTGCTGTTGAAATGCTGCTGCCCATTTTAAGCAGCTGCTTCTACAGCACAGTCTTGCACTGCACAGAGGTACCTGCTGGAGGGGACCTGCAGATCCTGGTGACTGGCTCATGCTCCTCAGGGTAGCGTTTTGCTTTCAGCTGAGGGTACAGACCAGTGTCATCAATGTACTGAGCACTGTTTAAAATATTGCTGGAGTGCTTTGATATGTAAATATGGCTTGCAAGGTGTTCCTACTCAGATTTAGCAGCTATTCCTGTTGTAGTATCAAAGCAAAAAAACCTTACAGTATTTTGATGTCGCTATTGTGACTTTCGCAGATGGAGAGAAAAGGAATTACTCTTAGCTTAAGTTTATGTGCTCTGTGGAGAATGTTGTGGATTTTTTAGAAAGCTTTAAATCCTAGTCTCTGGTATCAAAGCATGAAGCTGTATTGTGTGTACTATGAGCCAGTTATAGAGCTGATTTTGGTATTCTGCTGAACAGCATTGTTAGTGTTAAGACTAATGAGTACTGTTGATGAACGTTCTCTTAGAAAGTGCTTTCCACAAGAGAGATAATGCCATCAATTAGTTGGAAAAAATCACAAAGGGCAAAGGAATACTGAGTGTGTGAAAGTAAGTCTTTGAATTTGCATTTGTTGTAACCTTTTTTGTTATTTTTTCTGCTTCAAGGGTCATAATATTTATGGATTTGATCTGGAAGTGCTGCTTCAAAGAATTAATTTGTGCAAAGTCCCTCACTGGTCCAAGATAGGTCGACTGAGGAGGTCTAATATGCCAAAGCTTGGGGTAATAAGATTGCTTAAGTCTTTTAAGCCCCTTTATGTTGTATGTGATTAAAAATGAATTAGTTTTCCCGAGGAATTGTAAATGTGACACTGATGTATTTTGACTGTTGGTCATGCTGAATTTTGTGGGTCCCAGATCAGAAATTATGAGTGTTTATATGACTTTTATTACAGTAATAGGATAAACTGATTTTCAAGTTAGGCTAATTTAGTTTACTTAGCTCAACTGGATGATAGTAATGACAGATTAATTGCAATAGTCTTTACTGTAACAGTCTTTGTCTGCTGTAACTGTAAAATTAGAAAAAGCAATTTGGATTGATGGGTGAATCATCCCATAGAGAGCTGCTAAGCTAATAATTCTGTAGTTCTTATTACATATTTGTTCAGAGGACAATGTGTGAAGCTTGGAGTACTGAAGTGCTGAACATGGCTGTGTTCTTGCTCGTTCTTGTACTTCCTAGAGGCCAAGATGGGTATTTCTGTGTGGTTCTGTGACTTTTTCATCCTGCTTTTATTATGAAAAGTATCCTTAGAGGAAAGACAGAATCCACACCCAGGTTCTTGTTGGGGCTATTCTACTGATTGAAGAAAAAAAAGCATGATAGTTTAAGAGTTAAGATATAACTACTAGTGAGAGTTAACTATCTGTTTCTTAATATCCACATACAGTGAAAGATACCATGGGCTCCTTTAGGGCATAATTATAAGTCCTGGAGTATTAGTTGGTATTTAATAGAGTATTCGAGTACTAGTGACCAACTGACTTGACTGAGTCCTGTAAACATATATTGTGGATAGATGTTTTTTGTTAGTGTTGGTGTGTTTCATTTTACTTGGGTTTTCTCTCCTTGTGTAATATGATGAAGGGTCGAGGAGGGTTTGCTGAAAGGAATGCTGCCTGCGGTCGAATGATCTGTGATGTAGAAATTTCTGCTAAAGAACTAATTCGCTGCAAAAGTTACCATTTGTCTGAACTGGTCCATCAGATTTTGAAAATGGAGAAGGTAACAATTCTACCAGAGGAAATTCGAAATCTGTACAGGTACGTTGCTGACTGGGGGTTTTAATCCTTCTCTGGAAAGCAGAGGAGCTGGTTCCCTGGCATAAAGTTTTACATTTGCTTACTTGATTTCTCATGGGGATGCTGACTTAGCATCCTGGGATTTGGAAAGTTAAATACTTTCTTAACTTTATAAAAAAATGTTTCAAGCTACTTGTGGTGGCTACTGGTGGCTTATTATGTGTGAAGCAAGTTGATTTGTGGGAGCATTGGTGTAGTCACACTAACAGGAGACGCAAGCCTGAGTTTTGGGGTGGTTTTTCAATTACAAGAGCTTGCTATAAAATTCAGCAGTGGTGCGCTACAGATACCACGCGTTCCGTACAGCACAGAGGTCTAATCTACTACGGAGTACAAAGGAGATTGATTTTACTTTGCTAGGCCATGCCCCTTCTTTCCCCAGTGATTCTCCTCGCTTACTGTTCATGCTGGAAAACACCTGGACAGATGCCAAGTTCATTCTCCAGATCATGTGTGAGCTGAATGTTCTGCCACTGGCTCTTCAGATAACAAACATCTCTGGAAATGTCATGGTACATTTTTATTACTTTCCATCCCCCTCCAGTGTCTCCCCAAAACAGTTCCATGTTTTCTGTGTTTGATTTGCTGGGTTTAATTTCTAAACACTAGTTTAGAATGCACAATGCTGTAAATTTTTTGCTGTGACAAGTGGGAAAGTTCAATGTTCTAATCAAGTAATAATGTAAAACGTCCTTAAAAATATCACATTTGATGTTTGTGCACGGTGATGATACAGAGTAATAGCAATGCTAGGTGAACTCAAGTAGTTGGAGGACATTGCTTAGTCTGTTTTGGTGTCAGTGTTTTCTGTGCTTTGGTTTGAGTTCTCTTTTCGCCCCCTCTTCAGTCCAGGACGATGATGGGCGGACGATCTGAACGGAACGAGTTCCTGCTGCTTCATGCCTTTCATGAGAAGGACTACATAGTGCCAGACAAACAGGTTTTCAAAAAGCCTCCACAGAAGTTGGTGGGTCCAGTTTTTCTCTTTCCAAGAGTTTTTAGTAAAAAAAGGAAAAAACATTCTTCCATCTTTTGCGTGTTGCTATTCTGTGGGAGCACAAAGAACCCCAAACATAACTTAGATATAACTTAATGGTACAGCATACGCTTAATTAAAAGGGTTTTTTTGTGCAGAATTGATAATGAGTGGGAGAGTGTAACAGCTTTTCCATTGGATCACAGATCTATAAAAACTCAGTAGTTCTGTTAGTTTAAAATGAAAGTAAGGTAGTACTGGTCTCTGTAGGGAAACAGTAAAGAAGATAATCCGTGTTGTTTAATATCTGCACTTAGTTATTTTGATGAACAGTATTTCAAATATAATTTGTTATATGGGAGAAATAGCCAAAGGTATTTAAAAAAAATTCCTTTGTGTAATACCAGTGTAAATAATATTTATAGAAATATCCAGATGTTTGTTAGTGAACAAATTAAAATTTGAGAAGGTATTTGTATTTCACTGTATCTTGCTTTTTAATTTTAAATAAGGTCAACAGCAAACTTGAAAGCAACAAGTTCTGTTGATTGTATTGTTGCATCAAAGTAGTGCTGGAATTCTAAATGATTCAGAATAGAATTGAACAATTGGGAGAAGAATTCTTACTACAACATAACAGATACCAGAATATTCTTTAGGTCAGTAATGATGTTTTTATTTGTTTTATTCAAGCCCAGCCATTCTGTTTCCAAAACCAGCATTTTAATTAGGTAATCATACCACTTCTGGGTTATGAGTTGATTTTTTTCGTGGTTTGGACTTTTACAGCCAGCTGGAAAAGGCATTCTAGTGCCGTGTTGAATGATGACAATACTTTAAGGTCTTTGTAATCTTTTGTTAGCAGTTTTTTCCTATCAGAGTTGGTTTGAAGGCTGTTTTGACATGTAGAGAGCTTTAGTAAGGATCATGATGAAAACACTATGTTTTGCATATATTTTAAAAGGAATTCTGCACTGGCTCCCAAATTTGTATTTTACTTGCCAAAAATAACTCCTCTAACATTACAGAAATCTTAGAGACTAGATAATGACTATTTTAAATGCCAAATGTAGGTGGATGAAGATGAAGATTTTGAAGATCAGAATAAATCAAAGATAGGGAAAAAGAAAGCAGCATATGCTGGGGGCTTAGTCTTGGATCCCAAAGTCGGTAAGATGTGGCAATTTTCTTTCTTCTATGAAATTAGAGACAGGTAGGTTATATTAATGCAGAGAGATTGCAGTGGGGAGTCTGTGTTTGTGGGAGTTTGGTGTCGTAGTTGTGAGGGGGATGATGTTGCATACAGCAAACTTCTCGACACTGATTGTGGAATTTGCTTCTTTCAAGAAATCAGGACTGTATATCTGTGTATAATTTTTAAATGGACACGTAAGTTTTCATCCAGTTTCTCCTCTATGTGGGGAAAACTGTACAAGTGTCCTATAGTAACACAGAAGCTATCTGTTCAACTCTGGTGAGTTAATGGGGTTGGATCGTTCCACTTCTGACAGCTTTCTGTAAAGGGCAGTGGTGCACCTCAGCAGCTGCTTGAAGGGATTTAATTATGGAAATGTGGTACAACGTATTACTGTCATTTAAATATTAATTGTGGAGTTGTATGAAGCCCTTTGGGAGACTTGAGTAATTATGTCTTTTGTTTTAAACTCTGTTTTAGGTTTTTATGACAAGTTTATTTTGCTTCTCGACTTCAACAGCTTGTACCCATCGATTATTCAGGAGTTCAACATCTGCTTTACCACAGTGCAGCGACTGTCATCAGAAGCACAGAAAAGGGCAGAGGTTTGTGTGCTTTAACTCGTGGCTTAAATTACACTGTCTTAACTTCAGAGTGTTTTCTGTGAATCAGCTCCTTAAGAAACTGTTCTTCTCCACTGTTTGTTTTTTTTTTTTGTCCCCTTTCACACATAAAGAGTGATTCTTGTTTGAAGATGTATCATATTACATTTTGGGTTGGGACTTTTTTGAATATTTTGTGTCTGTCACCTTCCTTTCTGTAATACTCTCACAGAATGTTGCTAAGTTCTCTCCCATCTAATCTTGGTATCCTCGTGGAACAAGGTTGTTACTGAGGCTTTGTGACCCTTTTCAGCCACACATCCTCCCTTAGCAATTTCCGAGCCCCTTTACTAGTTTCATCCTAACTTGAAAGAGGCTACCTGAAGTTAAGTTGCTACAGAATTCATGCAAATATACCTGAAGGGGGTAGGCAAAAGTCTCATGCTTTCTACAGGAAAGAATACCATTATGGGCCCAAGCCTGACTAGACATGAGGTAAACTATGTGTGTCTTGGGAGGGTGATGTTGTGACTTGTGTCAGCCGTGGGACCAGCTTCACAAAGATTCATGCTGTTCAAACTATATTGAACACAACTGAAAAACCTCCTGAAGGTGCAGTTCCATGTACTGTTTTCTAAGCAGCTGTGTTGGCTCTGGCTTATCCATGGCTGGAGATTCTCATTTCCTCAGCTGTGCTGGAACACTTGTTGGTGGAGCTGTGTTGTAAACTGAAGCATTGAGCTGGTCAGGTCTAAAGGTTAAACCAGAGGCTTTTATTTTTAATTGGTATCAGCTCACAGGTTGGAATTAGTTAGTCCTGTAACAACTGAAATATCAACACAGTAGCAGAAATGAGGAGATAAGTATGTGGAGTTCTGTCAGTAAGTTCCTCCAAACCGTGTTTGGATTTTCCCTGCTTTCTGAAGTATGCTTCAACCTGAAGCAGCTCATTTTGATTTCTCTCGCTGTATGATGTTTAATCAGGCTTTGGTGTAATTTCTTGCTACAGTTCTCCCCAGACTGCTTTACTAAACTTGCCAACCTCACAGTGTCTGTATTGCCCTTCCTTTTGTACATTTCTGTCGCTTTCATTGTGCTTGAAATGTCTTTCCATTTTTGCTGATCAACCATTTCTTCAGTCATGCTAAGAAGAATGTGTCCTTTCTGCTATGTTGTTTTGCTCTAATCAAGAGTTGCTTGGGGTGGAGTTTTTGTTCTATTGCTGTGGTCGATTTCACTTTTGTCAGTTGTATCGTTCAAAGTATCAGTTCTGCAGAGCACGTGCTGCTTTTGACAGGTCTGAACACCAAAAGTACTTATGTGATGATAAAAAAGGGATGGATTTTTCAGCATGGAAAGAATTGCTGTGTGTGTACTTTTCTTTATATTTTTGTATCTGTCTATATATAAACCTAAGAGTGAGAATGTGTGTGTGTGTTATTTATCTGGATTTATATATGTATGTTTGTACATAAATATATAACACACACACACTCTAATAGAAAATAAAAATCTTCCTGCTACTGGTCCGTGCCTTCTTTGTGTCTCCTACGGTGAAACAGACTTAGGCCCTGTCCCCCAGCAGGGGCAAAGTAATGCAGTTAAACACTGCAAAAAGCCCCTCATGCTTGTTCTAAACTACGCTTTGGGTGCTCTGCAGGAATTGGCACAAGCTGTGTGGTTTTGGTTCTTTTTTTTACCCCCAAGCTTTTCACTTAATGCATTAAAATCTAATCTTCAAGCAATAAAATGATAAGCAGCTGTGATCATTTGACAGGTCGAAGAAGAGGAAGAAATTCCAGAGCTTCCAGACCCATCTCTGGAAATGGGAATTTTGCCTAAAGAAATCAGGAAACTGGTGGAGAGAAGACGCCAAGTTAAGCAGTTAATGAAACAGCCAGATTTAAATCCTGACCTCTATTTACAGGTGTGTTTTATAGAACTCAGTTGATTTTTTCTCCCACTCCCCTTAAGTGCCCTGATCAGCCTTGTAGAATAGGGATGATTAGTAGCGAGCAGTGATTGTAATGTGCTTTATTTGTAGCCCATCACTGCTGCAGACTGTATAAAAAAGCTGTGAATGTAATTGTGAGCATTAAGTTCTGTTCTCTGATGGCTGTGGTTGGATCATTTTTGCTGGTTATGTTTCTTTTCAGTATGATATCAGACAGAAAGCTTTGAAACTCACTGCTAACAGCATGTATGGCTGCCTGGGATTTTCCTACAGCAGATTCTATGCCAAGCCTTTGGCTGCTTTGGTGACACATAAGGGGAGAGAGGTAAGTTTTAAACAGGTTATACACGCATGTAAAAAGGCTGAACTTAAGCCACCTGCTCTTTTTCATTGACTAGGTGAATGGTTTTGTTCTTGAAACTGCTTTTGGTTTCAGAACTCCTAAGTTTGTCTTTCTTGTATTGTGAAACTATTTGGTTTCAATGGGCCAGATTGTGGTGACAAAAAAAAATACCAAGGCTACTTTCACATTTTCCATGAATTTCCAGTTGTGCTCGATGGGTTAGTCCTTGATTTGGTGGTATGCTTCAGCTTTGGATGAGCTTGCTTTTAGGCATACTGTCCTGTGGCCTGACACAGTGAGTTCCTGAAACCCTAGAGTTTGTGATAGGGCTAATTAATCATGGAGGCAATGGATTATGTATCAGGGCTTATTTTCAGAAACTGTTTGTTCCTTAAAATGAAGTTTCGCATTAGCCTCAGATTTTATTTTAAGAGTTGCACTTGACTTTATAGGCAAAACTACTCTTGCTGTTGATTAAGATAGTAGCTCAATACGGACCACATGGGTTTTCTCCCTGTGGTGAAAATAATCTTTAATGATCCAAAACATACCACTGATATACATTGTCTTAAAACATAATGATGTTTCATATTAGTTCCTTCTAGAAGAGGATACCAAGCAGGAGTCTGCAAAGGTGCCAGGAACAGTTGTGTCAGGATGGCTGGTCAGCCTTTTAGTTGATGAGGGGGATGGATGAGGTCACATCCATGTTGACAGGCACATCCTCCCTGTGATGTGAGGGCACACTCACTTTACACTCCCCCCAACTCAATTCATGGGGGTGTTTAATTTCTGGTAACACATCTTTATTTTTAATGATCTTCCTATCGAAACAGTTCTCTAAAGAGAACCCCACATTTGCTGTCTTCCCAATGTATGTAAGCAGTTATGTTTAACCTTACACATCTGTTTAACTCAGAAATAATTTCCCTCTTTATTAACTGCAAATGTGCCGTGCAGCCATGTGAATTCAAAAGTTAATGTTTCCTTTCATAAGGTATTGTGTTTGTTGTTGTAAGATTCTGATATATTTGTCTATGAGGTTGGCGTGCAAAGCAGCCGAGTATCATAGCTTTCTATTTTCTAGTGGTATTTTAAAAGTAATGAATTCTACTTTTTTCTTTGTTTTTTTTTTTTTTTAATGGTCTCCAAATGTCAAATGGACCACCTGCCACAAACCTAGTATTCTTTGGATACTTAAGCTTTTGGCCTCTGTTAAGATGGGGAAATACCTTTTGTTTGCACCCAGAGTTTATTCTCATTTGTCTGTAACATATCAGTTATAACTGCATGAAATTCTGGTATTTCTGCATTGCGTTCCAGAGTGATGGTGAAATGAGGAAATCCTAAATGGGTGCTACAGAATGTGCTAGGGAGTAATTAGAGATGGTTTCTCTTACATAGTTGATTTTTGGTTGTAAAGGATTTCTTACCTCTTAAATTCTGGTGGTGCTAGACCTGTGCTGGCTTCTGCCAAGCCTTTGCACACATGTGAGTTCCTGCCACAGAAGGAACATGAGGACACCTTAGTTTTCTGGTTTTTTTTTGTTTTGGTTTGGTTTTTTTGAAATTGAAATATCTAATCTGGATAAACATTACTTTCAATCTTTATATTAGTGTTTCTATTCATAGGTTTCCTCTTACCACTCAGTTCTAATATAAAAGAGGTAAATGTTAAGTATCCGGAGGTTTGGCTTCTCTATGGGAAAAGGTTAATTAAAAAGTAACTATTATGAAAAATTTATGGTCTAAATTTAAATGGCCTTTTCTGATGATCTGCAATTAATACCTTTTTTTTTTTTTTTACTGTTGTCAAGGGCACCTGAGTAAATGCAGATAGGCTTGTAGAAGTCTAAGTGGGAAAAATACTGTGTGGGATGAAAACTGAACTTAATATTTGCACTAACACAATTACAGTTCAATCGTAAGTCTTAGCAGAATAACTGAAAGTGGGAAATATGTATTTCACGTTGAAGTTGTTAAAGCTCATCCTAGCATTAAGTTTTAATGTAGCTGAGAATGAGTTTTGATGAGTCCTGTAAATTGATGCTTTTCAACTGTGTGACTGACAACCTTTCCACTGAAGCTGTGGGAAGATTCCAGCGCCTGATGCCAAGTGCTGAGCACCACCTCTCCTGGACTCTTAACTTCTCTTTGTGGTTTGGAGATGCTGGTGCACTAAAAGTAGTGGAGCTGCCATGGGGTTCCTTATGGTGACTAAAAATACTTGTAATTGCACATTGCCATTTTAAAAACTTGTGTGTGACTATATTAGTGAACTTATGAACTATATTAGTAGAACTTGACACGTTCACTTCATTTTGATGGCAGAAGTGTTAGGCCATTCATAAAAAGCCACATCACAGAAGTCGGTGATCTTTAAGGTCCCTTCCAACCCAACCCATTCTATGATTCTGTGACAATGTAATCCCTAAAAGCTCAGTTCTCTTCGGTCAGCCTTAGCGCGACAGGGGCCAGTGCCTGATCTTTGTTTTCCTTCAGACGGGGAATGGAAATGCAGCGAAGCCTTGGGTCGCTGGCCCCGGGCAGGCTGGGTCCAGCGGAGTTTGTCGCGTGTCGCTCCAGGGACCGTGCTGGAGGGGACGGTGTGGCAGTGGCGGGCAGATTCCGCTAGATGGCGATAGAGACCTTGAGATCCTAAATCAATTAAGACTCATTTTTGTCAAAGTGTTTAAACGTTGATTATCGGGATTTTCGAACGGGTCTTCCTTGGTTTTCATTTGCGGGTAATCTTTAACAGGGGCATATCAGTGTGAATTTGTCAGAGTTTAATGTATGGTGTGTCACAGGTAGACTGCTAAGTTCTGGTGTGTTTCGGAAGAAAAAAAAGGCAAAAATTTGGGGTGGAAGTGAATTAAAGCTATAGCTCAGATCTGTTTTACCATTTTGGCAGATGTAAATATTTTTACGTTTTGACTGCAAGAAATGCAGACTGTAAGACTGTAAGAATGCAGACTGTAAGAAATGCATCAGTTCAGCAAAATAAAAAGAAAAATCTTTCTACATCTGCAATCCAAATGTTGCATTATTGATCAGGAATGTTTTAGAGGGGCTCCTGGACTTTCCCCTCCACCCTCTGTGTTACTAAGCATTTGCCTGGACATTACTCTTGTTGTAACTATAGCAGTTGCTTGCATGGAAAAGTAATAGGAAAATATTTAATATATTTTTAGCTGTCCTTTAATGTAATTTAACAACTGGAAACAAGATGAGTCGGAGCTGTACAACCAGCCAGCTCTGCACCAGCAGGCAGTGTCAGGTCATGCCGTTCTAGCCTCTCTAAAGGACAAGCCTTTTGATGAAGTGTCAGTTGTCTGGTTTCCTAAATGCAGGATGCCGTTTGCTGCAGGATTCTCCTACAGGACAGCAAAGTTGTTGAGAGAATTTAACTCTAGACAGCTTGCTTGCTAATGGCTTGCACTCTGTGCTGAGCCCTTTCCCAGGTACTTGCTTTTTTCCCGTGTTGTTTTTTGCTGTTGCATATTTTTGCCCAAGCAAA
Organism: Mohoua ochrocephala; assembly: GCA_013398855.1. Lineage (NCBI taxonomy): Eukaryota > Metazoa > Chordata > Aves > Passeriformes > Acanthizidae > Mohoua > Mohoua ochrocephala. Next base: position 288,705 of record VZTA01026200.1, read on the forward strand.
CTTGCCTTTGAAAGGAAAACAACACATTTTACTGTTTTCAGCAGTGCTACCAGGTAGACCTACTGTTCAAATATGCAAAATGAAAGGGGGAAAGAGGCAATTGGGTTAATTCCAACTTTTTCATTCAGATCCTTTAGATACATTCTCAATTAATAATTAGTTTAAGGCCCTGGCAGTCAAAAGGAAAGAATAAAAGCATGTTATTGCTGCAGTCTGAGAGAAGAATGGATGAGGGAGGAGAAAAATGAAGTGGAGAAAGATGAGCTCATTTAAAAAAAATTAAGGGTAGGTAAGCAGGTTAATGGCCGTCTACTGTAATTATGATCTGTAAAGAAATCCAGGCATTTCTTTTTTCCTTTTTTTTTTTTTTTTAAATTTTTTTTAAAGTCTCGTTCATCCAGGGAAAATGATCATCAGCTGCTTTCTCTTAATTGCACCTAAAGCATTGGTTATACAGTCTGCAAGAGTTGTCACATGAATGGGGCAATTGACAGACTCCTGGTTTCTTCCATGTTGTACTATGAGAGAAAGGAGATTTCTAAAAGAGGGAAAGGAGACTCCTAATGTCTCGTTATAAGCATGCTGTCTATATTTAAACTGGGAATGCAACATCAATATAGCAGTTTTGGAAGACGTGGAACTTCATGGCAAAAGGGCTAGGCAAAGAGTTTCTAATTGCCTTTAAATATAAAAATGGCAAACCAAAATCTTGGGAGAAATAGTGCTAAATTGCAGCATTGTCCCTAAATGGGAACTGGTGGGGTTAAATCATTTGCCACTGCTGTTAAATTTATCATTATGTGTGCAATTGTGAGCCTGTGAAAAAGCTATGTATGTTACTCTGCATGCTGATATCCAAGACGAGTTGGAGTAGACAAGTAGAGGCTGCATATAATCTGGAAATGTGAACTGAGTACCAAGCAGTAGAAAAATTATGGAGCATCGTAGCATTTGTTGAAATATTATTGGTAATCAAGTGCAGGAGATCTCATCTGGTCTAATACAGACTTTTGCATTTCCAAGGAGAGGAAATGAAACATTTCAATTAAGAAGAATGGCCAGAATATTTTGGGTGAGGAGGAAATTAGTGAGAAGGGAAAAAAAATTATTTTATTTTATTTTGGATGGCATGTTGGTATTTTTTTTTCCCCTCTGGAGAGAAAGGTTTTATTTAATGGATATTCACTGAGAAATGTTTAGGAAGATTGATCAGATTTAGATGGATTGTACAGCAAGTCAGATGAATAGAGAGACCTTTTTTTTTTTTTCCTCCTGCTTATTTTAAGATTGTGCTATTACAAGAGGTGTGGTGCCTCTCACTTCCTGACTGCTGATTTCTGTGGATGGGTTATAGCAATTGCATGGCCCCATGGTGAGTTGGATCAGGCCGGTGATCTGAGTTGAAAACTAACTCCAGAGGAAAACCAAATTGATTTCAGTTGGATCAATGGCTCAGTGACTCACGGCGTGCTCTGGGCGCTGGTGGAAAGGAGGAGGTTGGGAAGTGGGGGCAGGCCCCGTGTGAGGTGTAAGGGGGTCAGGCACGACCGGCCATTTTTCGGCTCATACCTGACCCTGAATACTGTGGGGTTACTGTTAATAGGATAACAGGTGGAGGTTTCTTTGGTTGTTGTTTTCTTTCTTCTGTACTTTTCATTTTTTCTTAAGGTTTCCTATGTTGTATTTTTTTTTCCGTCCTGCCAAAAGACACAGATTTTTGCTTGAAACATATCTTAACCTAGCTGACTAGGTAACAAGATAATTCCTCACCCAGAATTGTGGTAAAACTGAGAACCAGAGTACTGGGAAGAGCAAGATCTCTGGAACATTCTCTGTTACATCTGAAATGTAACAGTGTATCCCCTTTTAGAAGCTGTATGTTTTGGGTAGAGAGCTGATACCTCAAGATTAGGAGATGTAGAAATGTCTCTCCACGTCCAGTGGTAACAGGAAAGACTCTCAGGTGTTCAATAAAGTATTGGGGAATGCGCTTGAATCCTGCACCCTCCAAAGTCTGCCATGCTTCAGCTTCAGAATTACTAAAGAAATTCTTTAAACCTACCTAGAGTATTGCAGGGATCAAGAGAGATCCTTCTTGGTTCTCTCATAGAGATGCCTTATAAAAGGGAGACACAGTAGCACCGGTGCTTCCCCATGAAGGCTGAGAGCTTTAGCAGCATCACACCACCATTCGTAAACTGCCTTGGTTCTGTTTTCAAACACATTTGTTTTCCAAAACCCCCTGTTAAGGTTAGAAGAATACAAATGCTAACTGGTGCTTTAATGCTTTTCTCCAGCCTGTATATTTGTTAGCACTACATGTCTTTGCAGTATGCATTTTCTTAGTTCATTAGTAGCTTATCAAAAAATACTTGGGGTTTTGAGACTTCCACAGAAGTTGTTCTTTAGGATCTTATTGCCTCACTCATTTGTGTCATGCATTTATCTTAAATTGGATGTTGGCTTGTTCTAGAAACCCTGGGTTTGGATACCTACATGGTAATAAAGTTTATGAAATAAAAGATACTTCAAATGGGAGTTAAAAATAATTTTCATTTTCAAGCACTATTCCTAAGAGGATAGAAAAACAGTCTAACTGAAGTGTCTGTCTCCCACGAGACTTAAATAAATATTCATACTGTCCTTCAAAGATATGACACCTTGATCTCATAATCAAAAATTTTCATACATTTCCTGGGAATCTTGCCCACTGTGCAAAAGCTGACTTTTTCACCACAAATTCTATTAGGAGCTTTTGGATCCATCCACAACGAGATGATCTGTTCTTTTTCCTCTTGGATAAATACTCATTTGAGCCTACTAGGTCTGTTGTTTTCAGGTAGTGGTTTCAGGATGGTGATGATGCTACTTTGACATATAGGGAGAGGCTGAAAGCTGAGTTCCTTCACTCTGGAAAATGTTGTTTGAGGATGGCATTAACTGTGATCTTCAACAACCTAATGGGGGCCGTGTAGAAGATGCCAGACTCTTCCCAGAGATGCCCAGCCTTGCACCAGGCAGGTCTAGCCCTGTCTGGGGCCAGAGGTTGGGTTTAACGATGTCCAGAGATCCCTTCGAACCAAAGCTGGTTTATGACCGTCACTTGAGACGTTCCTTTAATTCTCACTGAGACTCATCACCAAGGTCAGCAAGATCCAACAAATGAAACTTGTCATTTGAAGGGAAGAAAACTGGAAGAATGAAGATGTGTCAGTTGCGATACTTGTTCTTACCAGGCTGTTTTGGTTTCAGGGCTAAAAAAATAACGTTTGAGTACTTCGAATGCAGGTTTTGCTGTATAGATCAGGTCGGGTGGTCTCTTGCATGTTATGTCTTTTCACTGGGCCTCTGCCAAGATGCATTGGCTTAATTTAGAAGATAAGCATGAACGGCTTATGCAATTTTCAGCACCAAAATGTACTTATGAGACAGATGAAAGAGTTTGAGACCTTTATTTATCTGTGAAAGATGGACTGTCTCTACTGCTGCAGGTACAATACCTTGTAAGGATATAGGAGGTCTTGGTGGGCAGCATCAAGAATTCTGGTTGGAACAAAGGACTCTTGAGAAGTAGGTGTAGTTTAACAAGCTGGGGCATACCTGATCTCTTAACATAAGCAAGGAAGCCTGTAAGTCAGGCATACAGCCAAAGGTAATTTGTTCTGACTCCCTTTGTAGTAGAAAGAGGGCAGTGTCAAAGCTGGATGAAATAAATCCCCCAAATGTTAGAGCTTGAGCAGTGATGGAGAGACACCAGCATTATGCTTGCTCTCTGTTTGCTTTCCTTCCAGCAGTTATACATGATGTAATGCAGGAGATGTTTCTGGTGTTTGTGTCGTCTTCAGCTTCAGACTGTTCCCTTTATCAAATATGGGTAAGGTTTCAGGGAGAAGGATTAAATTATATATGTTGATATCTGCTTTACAATTTGATACTCATGTTTGCAGATTTGAACCATTAGGAATAGTTGCTCCATAAAATCCTATTTCAACACCTGGATTAATTAAAAAAAAAAATTAGAAATAAACCACCCATTTCCCTTTACCTTTCGTGTTAGTCCTTCTATGTTTTCATACGTTCTAACTGGCAGCCTTTGGAAAGAGCAAGAAGTAGTTTTTTAGGTTGTTGGGGGTGGGAAGTGGTTCCCACTTGTGTCACTGAAATGACTTGCTTATCAAGCAGTGCTTATCAAAACCATGGAATGACAGGACATCATTTGAACCTTACTCTGCAGGGTTTGGTCCCTGGCAGTCATTTCTCTGTGAGCTCGTGCTAGTCTTGGTAGTTACATGAGACTGGAGAAACTTTTAAAATTTGGATAGTGATGGTTGATAAGCCTTGAAATTAAAAAAAAAAAGGAACAAAAAGCGTTAACGCTTTCTTTTAAATTACTTGCCTTGTTCCTGAAACAGAGCAGAAATTGGCATGTTTAAACTACTGGAAGTTACCAGAAAAGCAGGACAATGTAATAATCTGCTTTGATGAAATTCAGGGTCATATTTCCTGAAATGACTGGGTAAGCACAGAGGAGACCTCGAGGTACGAACACTTTTTTAAAATATTTTTTTTAGTCCAAGGAAAGCGACTCTGCAGAACAGTTGCTGGGGAGAAGGGTGGCCATGCTGAAGTAACGGCTCTGTACTTGGGCAGCTTTGCCCTTCAGTTTGGTTCTCTGACTTGTCCTGTGTGCATTGTCATTTTATTAGGCAATACCACAGTCTGCACACTAATGATTTCTTTCCTGTTTTCTCTGACTTCAGTGCAAAAAATGTTTTCAGTGTGAACTTGAGTTTTCTTCCTTGATGCTTTTAATTTTTTCTGGAATATTAAACTGTTACCAGCTTTGTGCAGCAATTTGGAATTAGCCAAGTGGAAGACTGACATAAAACCATAGGAATGTCTTAGTCCTGTGCTCGAGTGTATTGCAGCCTTCTGGTTGGTTTTGCTCTGGTTGGAATTTTACTTGTTGAATCCAGAACTTCCTTGGTTGTACTCTTTGATTTTTGAACAAACCAGATTGAAGTCAATGACTTAAAGGTGATGTTTTGGTTTTCACGTGACCGCCTTAATTTCTCCCCTTTCCTCCCCATCTCCCTCCCAATTCACTATCATCCTTGAACTTAGGAAAATACCATCTTTGTATTTGCTCAGAAATCTTTTGGCCTCTTTAAATTGTAATCGCACCTCTGCCTTGATGTTTTAATATGTATCGTACTTGGGGTTTTTGGTTCAATGCATAGCTTCATATTTTTCAACTTAAAAGTGAGAAGTAGTTCATCCTGGGGATAAAGGAAAATCAATGAGAAGCCCGTACTTAGACTGAGAACCCCTGCAGAAAGCTTTGATTAGAGAAAAGCTTTAGATCTGACTCTTGCACACAATTGTCCATCAGGTGGCCAGTCATTTTTGTAGGTACGACCGTGTACCACAGACGGTGGGGATGGAAAAAGGTCTGTTACGTCACGCAGTTCGTCCTCCAAAGTGTGGGTATGGTTACTTCAGCAGAGACACAACTCTGGACGATTTTTGTTGTTGCTGCTGAAGGCTGTTGTCCTTCAAAAAGTCACTTCTAATTTTAATTTTGCTGTGTTTTGATCTGACTGCTTTTTGTGATCACTAATTTTTAATAGATGTGGAAGACGAGCCTGCCTTCAGTAGGAATGTGTTAATTGACAGGTGTCCTGAAGTTCTACATTCTTGGCAGTGGTCCAGGATGACAGAGCAGTAATGACTTTAGAAACTGCTATTCCTTCCTGGTGAAAGGATTGGAGGAAATCTGTGGAGTTATTAACTACTACTCTCTTCTAACAGATTGTGAGAAGATCATTATGGCATCTAATTAGTTGAGATTACCTCCTTTGTGCAGAATGTTTGGGTGTTTTTAAATTCCTTTACATGCTGTCTTATGACTTGCACTATTTTTTTTTTTCCTCTTCTCTTCAGTGTTCTGGATGGTTACTCTGAGGATCTGAGTAAGGGATCATGTTCCTATCTCTGTGTGGTGTAATTAGCACAGCTATTTAAATGTTATCTGGAACCCATTTATCTGATCTGTCAGTTGCTGCTTAGTTCAGTGGAAATGCTTTTATGTAAATCACAGAACAATGCTTCTGACTTGTAACAAGATTGGGCTGAATTTAGGGAACTGAAACACTTCATCCTGGAATAAAAATGTCTTGCTGAATCAAGGGTAGATTATGAAAGCTGCCACTTTTAAAAAGTGTATTATGCTAACATATGTATATGTATAAATTGAATTAGCTGTGATACTCCTACAGTGAGAAACTTCCCACTGATTCTAAAAAATTTAAGGAAAAGCTGACACACATGAAATTTTCCTCCCAATTTGCATGCTAGCTCTTCAGCTGGTCTTAGAATATTTGGAATTGATGCCTGATGGAGTGCAGGGCAGATGCTTTCCTTTTACTTCTGAGTAATTTCTTAATGAAAGTAGTTTCTTCTATGGCCCAGAGATAGTTGCATTTTATAGGGATCTAGTGGCATTCATAATGATTTTGATTGCTCTTAGGCTTCTGTGGAAGATAACCACATACTTTTTTTTTTTTTTATTCCATTTAAATAAAAATAACCTTCCCTCCCACCCTTCCTCAGTGTGCTGACCTTTTGCCGTCCCATCTTTTGGTAGTAGATCTTGAACTTAAAGAAAATAATTGTGAAAGTTTCTCATCTTTCATATGTGAGCAGCTCCTTTAGTTTTGTGTTTTCTTCGGAAGGATGGGCTTCTGACATGGTGACCAAGGAAAGATTAATTAACTGTGGCTTTTGTTTGTCTGTCTCAGCTTTCAGCCTGGAGTGTAAGCTTGTGTCACTTTGCTCTGTTATAAATGCTGTGTTAAATTACAGCAATTTTTTTTAAGAAACTGTTTGATTTTTTGCCAGGGATTCCTGAGCCATTTAGTAAGAGTTTGAGGGATCCTATTCCTTCTCTGAAAATCAGTGCCAATTTTGGACTGTGCAGCTGTCCCAATTTCCTTTTTATTAATTTTCACTCTAGGAATAAATTTTTGTTGTCTGATGTTTATTCTATTAGCATATTTAAAGTCAGCTATTTCCTTCCCCACATAGATCTTGCTTACTTTTCTCCCCCCCCCCCTTTTTTTTTTCTTAAAATGGAAAAAGAAATAGATCTTCCAGAGGAGATCTGATGGTAAAGCAGTATGAAGTGTCATTTATTTGACTATTCCAGAAATGATCCTTCTGTTATTCCATACAGTACTGCATAGCTTTTGGCTCAGCTGGTCTGCATAATAGGGGATAGCCTCCCTGCTAAGCCAAGCAACTCCTCTTTGCTTTGAAGAGCACGTCAGGCATGTGTGGTAGTAGATTATCACAATTATCAAGTATCAGTACTGACTTAGTATTTGTCCCTGGCCTTTTCCATCTTAACTTAAGGAAAGTCTGTTCTGTGACTGTCTGTCAGCCCCCTCTCTGAGAGGAACTGTGGTTAGTAGTTTATTAATAGTTTGTGTTGTACATGGACCATCACAGGCTTGCTATACAGCTCTTGAGCATAAAGGGGTGTTTTGCAGTTTTATATAAACAAGCTCCTTTCATCATTTAATTTCTTTGGACAGACAGTGTTGGAAGCAGGTGTCGTTAATGGGTTTGTTATGGCTCAAAAAGTTTTTCTTAACTTTAAGAAAAACCCCAACCGACTTTTTGCATGCTTTGCATAACATAGAGTTGTTGGGTTTTGTCTTTAATTTTTGGTATTTGTGTCGTGGCCAGTAGTTGTTTTAGGACTGCAGTTATCCACCATAAAGAGACCAGTTATGCTTGTTCCCTGAGAGGAAGACTTGGTGCTCTCTGAGGTTCTGAGCTGTTACAGTGAATGTTGGGAGAGATGGAGTTTGGGAAAACCTGAGCCAGTATGCATACACATAATGAAAAAACTCCTTTACATGTTTTGCTTTTAACTGCTTTTGAAATGAAATGGGCAGGGGTCCTTAAATATTAAGTTGGCTGTCCTTAGTGTTTGGAGAAAAAATGTAGCATGAGCTGCAAACAGGTATTCTTATGGGGCAAGCAGTTGGTTTTCTTTTTGTTATTTTATTTCTGTTTTCCTCTTTCCTGTTTTCCATGTTTGCTTCCCAAACCAGTACTTGCATGTGCTTCTTGGTGTTTACTTGCTTGGGGATGGGGATGGAACAAAGGGACTAGTGGAATTGTTGATAGGATAGTTCAGAAGGAGATTAATTGTCCAAAAATGCTAGCAGCTTCTCTGATAATTGCAGTGTCTTGAAGTCAAAATGTGATCATGAAAACGTGAAAATTACTTTTACCTCAGTGCTTAGTCCAGTCAGTGTGTCAAGAAGTTAAATGTCAAGAATAAAATAAAATGATCTAGAGAAGATAGCTATGGGTCTTCAAGTCACAAAAATAACCTGGAAACAGTGGATGCTCAGAACTGGTAAAGAGAAACACTGCATCACGGTAAAGGACGAGCAACTTTGAGATTCCATTGAGTCCAAAAGTGTGCAAGAAGTCAAAAAAGATTGGATAATTAGTCCTCTTCTGTACATACAATTAAACTAGCAAAAATGTATTGAACCCTTTAAGCCAAACTTGGGAGTCAATGTCAGGATTTAAGCAAATTTCTGTTCCCTGGGAGCCGAGAAGGAAGCTTCTACTGGGGAAAAGGGCTTCAGCTGCTTTGCTGAACTGCACCTGATACTGGACTTTCTGGGAAAGAAATGTAGATGGATTACACATGAAGTCTGTACATTAGGGTGAGAATCACTGCCTAACTAGGTTTGGGGTTTGATTTTGTGTTTGGGGTGTTTTTTCTTCATTCTTTTTCCTACAGAAGAGAGCAGCTGGGTAAGATCTGTGGGAGTTGTGCTTCCAACTCTGCTCCTTTTTTGCTGATGCCTAGTGTTGAACTCTTCCTGGAGGATGAAATGTCTCTTGGCACATTTGTTGCCATCTGCTGTTTGTCTCTGTTGATAAGGCTTAGTTAGCACTTTTCCTAGGAAAGTGCATGACATAGTTTCAAAAACTGCTCCATTTACCTGTTGCTGTGGGACTAGGCACATGTTTTCCAGCTGGTACATAGCATTACAGTTTCAGATGACTAACATGAAAAATGATAATTGAAGCTACAAGCCTATTACGTAGTAAGCTTTAATTAGTTAAACTGCTTCGTATTCGTTTACCGTTGGTGCTAATGCTCTTGAAATTAATTGGCACTAAAGGGGGTTCAAAGTTTATATGCAATCATTGCTGTTATAATGCGCTATATTACTAGGTAACTTGGCTTATTAGGTGATTTTGTTCTCAATTATTGCTGCAAGTCAACAAGGACAGAGTAATTATCTCACAAACAATAGACTTGCTCCCAAGACAGATGCGACCAGACCCTTCCTGTGGAGTTCTGCAGTGTTCTAGCAAATAGGCAAGGGAAGGAGATCTACATATGTCACCCAGCAGCAGATGGGGAAGATATTTAGAAAGTGGGATAGCACACTTTCAGATCTTCTGTTATGCTAATAAAGTTTTTGTGTGAGAACAGAGCAATGTCAGTCTATCAATGACATCAACCCCTGGCATGTGCAGGCCATCAAAGCAAACACAGGATGCCTTTGTATGCATAGCTGGACAGTGTAAGCCAGTTGCTACTGGAGTGAAGGTCATCTCTCATTTTCCTAGAATAGACTGAATACTTAGCATACACATTGATTAAACTTCTTTTTTTGAACACAAGTTGTGATTTTGTTAAAATGGAAAATTGAGAGTAATGGGCATTTCTAGACCCCATAGGAATTTCACCTCCAAGTCGTTAAGGTATTGTGTGCCACCGGTGTAGTATAATATGGCTTATATCAGCCTGCAAGGGTCTCATGGAAGAAATAATAAATTGAGTGGATTAATGTTACCTAGTAAGTATAACACGTTATTAATTAATAACTTTAATTCCTAAGCACATATTTAAGATGGTAGAGTTTATAACAGAAATTAATTACAAATGCAGATGACTTTCCTGAGTGGGAAAAGGAAAAATTACAATGGTGAAACTGTGGAATAGTCTGGCTGAGCAGTGCCAATATGCACCTCTTGTTGGTTACTCTCAAAAATGCCTTCAGGAGCAGGTTCATCTGAATCTCCAGATTTTAAGTGTTTCGATCTGAGTTCTGATACTATTCTAAGTAAATCGTTATTTAGGACCATCTTTCAGCAACTGCACAGAGCAGGTCAGGTATTTATTCCATCCCAGGAAACTGCTGTTTCCCGGAATAAAAAAGGGTAAACACTACATCTCCTTAATTTTCTCAGTCACTTATTTACTTAGAGATTGAGAAGTTTGGCAGATTCAGGAGTGTATTTGTGAACAGACATGCCTCATGTGAATTTTAAAGATGTCACTGTGTTTCAAGTGATAAAAGTGGATAACTGCTTTGAATGGTAGGCTGCTTAAAATTGTTTTATTGGAAATATCTGTGGAATTTTACAGTGGATGATTCTTTGTAGCTGCAGTGATTTTGCCCTCTTTGAGTAGTGTCAGTTTACAAGTCAGAATCTTGAGTATGTGGAGACATTATAAAGACTTGAAACACTGACGCACGTACATTGGGTCATGTTTGTAGGAATAGTCCTGGAGACAGGAATTCATTTTGGGTGTTTTAAGCTAAGGTGTTAAACCTACTTTTAAGGGATTTTTTTGTTGTTGTCCTATTCTTCAGTATTTACAATTATGACATTTAATTCTCTCTTTTAGGAGATGGTAGTTGCCCAGAATCAAAAAGACGAAGAGTGCAGAAAAAACAATCCTCGTTGTTTTGTGACTTTCACAAAACTATTACTCTTCGAGTAAGGGGTTACAAATGTGGAAATACAGGCGCTGCAGCTTCATTTATGTACAACCTGTGATGATCTAGAGAAACCTAAGTGGCTGTTTCATTTGTTTCACTTTTTTCTGTAAGGAAGGAAAACCAAGAATACTTTGTTAAATCATTGCACTGTAGATGGGATGATTTTAAAGGTATCTGTCAAATGTGCCTGTTTGATAATGTAGAGGGCTCCTCAGCAGTGGATTCGTTTTGATATTTTAGCCTTGAAACCAAGTTTCCGTGTTTGAATCTACTAAAATTGTTGGTGTCATGTGTCTAATAACCCATCTGCTTGAATAATGATAAAGCCTCCTACTTAGTCTGTCTACCTCAAGGGAATAATCGAGCAGCCATCGTGACAATACTGCTCTGAGCCAACAAAATACATTTTTCCCCAGGAGTTCCCTTTGAAGCATGAATTATTTTTAAGGCAGTAGTGAGAAGTGCCCTGAAATGAGGCTCAATGAGGAACAAGTATCTATCTGAAATTGTCTGTCATGGCCAGGGAAGTTAAAAAAAAAAAACAAACCAAAAACCAAGATAACCCTACTTCACCTTATTTAAAAACCAGCGAGATATCCATCCTTATGAGTAGGATTATATGATGTATGTTTTAGGGGGCTGGCTGGATTTCTTAGTAGACCATTCTGCTGTGCAGCAGTCTGCAGGCTGCTTCAGTTCTGCTCCATAAAGTCTTGAAGCAGTTGTGTTGTTTGGGCTTCCTGTGACAGAGACCACTGCCAGTCAGAGGAGCCAAGAACCAAAATTTTGTAGATGTCTGATATCCCAAACGTGTGTGAGTCAATTTGGAATCTCTGATGCATCTTTTCCTCCTCTTTCCTCCTCAGTGTGGTACAAATCCTCTTGTATTATCAGTTTCTTGTGTTTGTTGGTGCAGATCCAGAGTTGCGGTTGGCAGCATAAGTGAGCCATGTTTCAGTTCTTCCTTAATTTCATGGCAAAGGAGTTGCATAGAGGTGGTGGTGGATTTCCCATCATTTGTGTTAAATCAAGGTCCCATGCCTTGCTTGTAAAAATTATGCTGTCACTCAACCTGAAGTTACAAGCTTGAAGTAGAGGTTATTTAGTAAAATTTTACAGCTCATGTGGGATGGGGGAAGGTCAGTAAGGAATCACTTCAGTCTTCTGCCACACTGAAATACCGTAATTTATGTGACGTGTTTTGGATAAAATTTTAATGAATTGGATGCCTTTCATAAAGGTAATTCTGTGCAGTTGTAACAAGTCGTGTGGTTGGCAAGAGAAGAACTGTGTATTACTCATTTGGCATAGCATAAAGATATTTGTACTTAAAAATCAGTACTCAATAATTAATTTGGACCTTTCCTTATTTTTTCCTTGTTTAGTGTAGGGGGTTTGTTTTTGTGTATGTACTAAATGTTTGTAAAAGATTTCCTGTAATTCCTACCCACGTGTGCATGATCTGGTATCTTGAGTTGGCTTTGCTATAGCGTTCGTCCGTGTAAAGCATTTTGCAAGGAAAAAGTGATGTTTCCCATGTCTTAGTTCAGTCTTGAAACGTTTACTGTTTATTGTATGGTTATAACTGATCATCAGTTGTCTCTCTCCTCAGATCATACTTGTGCTTAGGAAGGAGCAAATTACCTGTGCTATAATTCACCTCTGATTATGCTCATAAATTTTGTGTGCTTTTATGTTTTCTGGTTTCTGGATAGTACTTGGGCCATGAACTTTTTTTTGGGATTAAGTAAAATTTTTAAACAGAAAAATTCCTAATGTAATAAACAGAAGTACCTTTATATTAGTAACTCCTGCAGCTTTTAGTGTTTTAATGTGTACTGCGAGTTGCCTGTTTTTAAGGCTCTTGAGTGAAATAGGAGGTTGGGACCAGAAGGGACATTAGACTGCAGCCTGTTTAGATGAGCTTTCTTGTGCTAGCTGGGGAACATTTTTGAAGTATACATTGGAGACTTGAGAGCTTTTGCTGTTGGAATGGTCCAAGGTTTTTTGGATAGCAAATCTGCCCTTGCGAAGAAGTTGAATTGCAAGAAGGGGACGCCGTGACGCTGGTGGCTGAATGCTGTGCCATGACTAAAGGCTGTGTTGTCCCAATGCAGCTACTCTGGGTATAGTGGATGGTCAGAGACATTCTCTGATGTGCAGCAAAGCATTGTTCATACCAGTGCCTGAGCCCGTAAGAAGGTCCCAAGTAGTTGGAAACTAAGAGTGGCCTGGGCGGATTACACCAGGCCTGAATGCCTGAGCACAGCTCAGCACAAGAGAAAACAAAGGGCCCTCTTACCCCAAGTGTCACATAGTTAATATTTAGAAAATAAGTTGCTCTAATTATATTTGTTTTCCTCTTTCCACTTCCCTCCTTTTCTTTTACCTTAACACACCAAGAATTAACTCTTGAAATGATGCATTGACTCATATGTATAAGCATAGGGTAATTTAGTCATGCCCCTGTAGTATGTGGTATTCTGGATGCTGCTGACACTTGGGGTTGGACCTAAATGATCTTCAAGGTCCTTTCCAACCCAAGCCCTTCTATGACTCTTTAGGGTGAGAATTTTTTTTGTGGTGGAAGAAAGACCTTTGGAGCAGGGCTTACATGCTTTTACACGTATAAAAACACTGGAAGTGCGTTGTACAACTGGATTTTGTCTCTTGCTGACTTGCCTTCCTTATAAATTCTGGTTTTTAATGTCTCTCTCTCTTCTTCCCTCCCCTCCTCCCCAAAGTGTCTCCACTGCCAAAACATCCACATTTTATGTTTCTTGTCACTTCCCGAATTTGCCATAAACACTGCCCTCGTTTTTTAGGCTTTCCAGTTGAATACCATGTTGGTTACAGATAAAGGTGGGAGCCTGGAGTTACGTTACCAAAGCTGTTGAGTAAAAGTCCACTCTCCCACCTGTTTGACCTACAGTGAGGTGTTTGGGGTGTGGGGTAGGCAAGGAGGGGATGCAGGAGGGGAGAACAGGCTGCTGCTGAACACCAGGATGATGCAGGTGCCAGCCAGTCAGGGTCCACCTGACTGTTCCAAACTGTGCTCTGAGAGTCCAAAAGCAGGATTTGCTGCCCAGACTCTGGCTTGCATTCTGGCTAGACTAAATGGAAGGGCCTATTTCTCTGTGGGGAGCAAGTACCTGCTTTTCCCTGGGAGGGAGAAAGGGGAGGGATGTTGTTCTGGGTCTGTCAGGATGCCCTGGCCACGTGTAGTGGTCTGCCTGTCCTGTGCCAGTGCTCCGTTTATTCTTCCCTGCACTCCTGTCCCAGCCCACCTGAGGAGTTTGCTGGCAGCTCCCTAAAGCATGTGCTGCTTGTGATTTGTTGCTGTAGGAGCTGAGGTGACTTGCACCACTACATGGAAGATGAAGTAGTGTCTTTCTTCAATAAATTTCTCTGTAGGCAGGTTTTTTGTTACATCTCCAAGTACTTTCACCATCCATCTGTGTGTAGACGTTTGAGCTGTGTGTTACCACTTACCCTGTTGTTTTGAGGTGTTTTTTCGTAGCTTTCTCCCTGCTCTACTCTAGACAGGCTGGAGTGTCCTTGAACCTGCCCTCCCCTTTCTAAAGCAAAGAATGAGAAGCCTTTAAGCAGCTTAAGTGTCGGCTGTGTCGCAGCTGACAGGAAACTGATCTGGTGCTTGGCCCCGCTGCAGCCGGGGCTGCCAGTGGCATGTGCTGGGCTGTGCAAGCCCTGCCAGGGCCAGGGGGTCATGCCGAGGGCCCCCTCTGCACCCTGCAAGGTGCAGTCTGGCTGTAGATGTGGTCAGGAATCGCTGTCTGTCCCAAAATGTTGCGGCTGTTTGCCACACCTGCCTGTCCTGTCAAAACAGGGACTGGTCTCGGGGTTAAAGGTCGATGAAAACTGTTGCTAACTTGAGATGACTGATGTTGGAAAACTAATTAGTGGGCAGGGGCAATTAATTTGATCACCTGTACTGGTTTCTCTTACGGGTTTTGAAGGACTTTGCCGAGCTGCTTTTGTCAACTTCTTTTTAATTGAAGGAGGGACGTGTTTCCAATGGACTGCTTCCGAGAGGAAAGACAGGGTAAATTCATAAGCAGTGCTTGAATTTACTTGTGTGATTCTCCAAAGGCTGGCAGGGAGGTTGCTGTTTTGCTTAGATAGAGGGAAATGTCAGACACCCTGGCGAAATTTTCCTATGAAATACCTTGTGACATAGTTGGGAGCTCATTGACCATGCTCTGCCACAGGAGGTGTTCTCTGTAGTTGGGGAGGTAACAAAGGAGTGTTAAAAGGGTATTCTGGTAACATTACTTTGGCTTATTCAATTGCTGATGACAAGACAATGTGTTTCCACTTTGGTCCAGGCTGCTGAAGTGTAATATAATTATTTGTATTAGACACCAACCACCTGTTAATATCGTTCTTCTAAAGGTCATTGTGTGGTGCCTTGCTGTCTGAATTTAACGGCCCTGTATCAGGTTTGTTGGTCACTCTTTTGTGTGACACTGGACAAGTGTTTGTGGGGAAAGAATGTGAACCTGATACCCTGACGGCCAAGGGAGAGGAGAGGACCAGGGACAGGCTCTGCTGCTGCTATTGTCGTGCCACCAGGCCAGGGCTGGAAAACGGGCAGCTTCCTTCTGAGGTGCTTTCATCTAGCGCGGTCCTTGTTTGGAACAAAACCAGCTTGTGGTAATTTCCCAGGAGAAGCAGACTGCTACCCATAAACCCAGACTTTTTGGTACCCTGGACATGGAGGAGACACTGTGGTCCTAACGTGGGCTATAAAGGAGCGGAGGGGTGCTGCTCCACTGGCCGTCAGTCCTCCTAATGCCATGAAAGGAAAGTGAGGTGGTGATAATGTAACTGTGCTTGGTGACAATAGGTAGATGCTTGATAAATTATGTTAAAACACGTGGTCTTGGCAGTTAACCTTAATCCTGGTGTTGGATTCATTTATTAGTGTCTGTACAGTGACCTGAAAATGCAAAGCACTGTATCATTGAGAAATTTTGACCTTGTTAACTGACAATTTTTAATTAATTTTGCTGAAAATAAGGGTGGTATGCATTTAACTTGAACTTTCACTCTTCCCACCTGACCTAGTATTAGCTTTTGAGAGAGGTGGGGGACAGGTAGGACTTGCAGATGAACTTATTCCGTGCTTGTATCCAGTGAGTGAAGCAGATGCAAGTAACTGCTGCTGCAGGGGCTCAGCTGAATGACTTTGTTTTCAAATTTCCAGAAAATGAAAGCTTCAGCTGCCAAAAGAACAAAACAAAGCACCTGGTTTACCACATGGTGTAGGACATTCCAGCACTTGCAAAGAGAGGGAGGGTTGGCTTTAAGCCATCTATATTCCAGTGTCATTAGTAACTGCTGCTAACTGTTGGATTGAATTACTGGCTGAGAAAGAGCAAGGGCTTTTAGAGTCTTCTCTGCAATTGAAAATAGTCACATGAAGAACTCCCATTACTGACAATTTTATAAGGAATAAGGATCTCACTTTATCAGTTGCATATTTATTGGCTCAAACCATTTGAGGCTCATTATGCGCATGTAGATAACTCGTTGTGGTTGTTTGAAAAGGTTCATTAGGGTCTTCAAGAACTCTGGCTTTATAAAAATCTAATTCATTATTTCTGCAATGAAAGAGTTAATGAAGGATCACTTGTGGCTTTTAATTTTCAGCTAATTAAAAAGAACGTCTGTTTTTGCCTTGACACTCGTCGTTAAAAGTGCCAAATATAGGAATTTTTTTTTGTGTGTGAGTTGAAGGGTGAGGAGGAGGGGGAAAAGTTACATGTAAATCATTTAGCCATTAACCTAATGTGGTGGATTTATAAATCCTATTACTATAAGCCCTTTTCATTTCCACTGAGGCCTGACGTGTGCTTGATCCTGCTAATGTAAAATTCATTCTGTCTAAGTGATTACTGAAGTAAGACATTTTAGTCAATTTTAATCAGATTGTGTGATACTTGCTTGAACACCAATGTTAAGTAAGACATGGACACAGTTTGGCCATGTCTTAATTAGCCTTACAAATCAGAGTAGGAATCAATCAGTGAGCCAAGTCTACGAACCTTGTGACACCTAATGCTTTCTGTGGGGGGAAAAACCCTCTATGCTGAGGGCTGAAAATACAGGGCTTGGAAGCAAGATTAAGATTGTAATTTGGTGTTCTTGCTTTATGGTATACTTGGCAGTCCCTCACAGTGTGCGAGTCCTTTGCGGTGCAGCCCTCATTGGTGTTTCAGAATTGAGGCCAGTGGGGTGCTTCCTGTAGCCCATCATAAATTCCTGTCTCCGCAGCAGGAGCAGCAATTGGAGTATTTTTCTGAAGCTGCTTCTGCTCCAAGATACATCTGTTATTTTGGCAGAGGGGGGGTGAGGGACAGCTTATCTTAAAATGTAACCTCCTCCCTCCGAGTGTTCACTGGGAACTACTGACTTGGATTCATGGGACATCTATGTTTCTTGGGGTTAGCTGTCTCTGTTTTCCCTATAGGGAAGCATTAGTATGGAAGATCTGCCTCATAAGCCCCTCAAATATTGCTCACTGTTGAGATCAGAGGTGGGTTTTGTGAAATGTCATCTTTTGATAACACAAGTAAAGACTTTGCTGGTTTTTAATGTTTTTCCTGGATCCTTGCTTTTTCAGTAGGCTCTACTCTGTCATGAGCCTCAAACTGATTTTCAGTCCATGGTAGTTTACCCAGTTTTTGAAGACTCGTTACTAGCCAATATTTTTTCTATTCTAATCATGTAGAATTTCTGTATTGGTAACAACTTTTTTGGCATTTTCTTCTAATATATGGACCATTTCCTTGTATTACCAAGATACTTGATAAAACTTGTCATGTCCTTGAAAGATCCTGTAGCAGTCTTTGGTCTTCCGTGCCCCCCTCCCCCCCCCTTCTTTTGCTTATGGTGTCTTCTGCTCCACGGTGGAAAGCCTTAAGAGAAAAGGATGCTTGAAGTATATGGAAATTAAAATGTTTCGTACCAGAGACAGCGGATGTTCTCTCAAAGTAGGCAACGTCTTTTGCAGAAGTCCCAACTGCACATGGTGGTGTGTCAGTGCTGAGGATTTTGTAACCTGGTGAAAGACAGGTCCATTGTAAATCACCAGCTTAGCCTGGAGATTTTGCTTTGCCATTGTTGAAGAATTACCTGCACAATGATTTTGTTTTAAAGCTTGAAAACTCAACCACCGGCAGTGTCGGCACACCGTTTTCAAACTCACTCTAGAAGTCTGTATGCTACAGACTTTGTAGGTTGTTTTTATTGCTCAGCTTCCAGGCAATTTAAATATCTTTTCTCCTCTATCTAACCTGTTAAATTACCTCTCTCTGTTAGGGTGAGTGTACCTCATTTAGTCAGATGCTACTTATTTGATGATAGGACTGCAAGCACATGTGGGATAAAGTGGGGAACATGTTTTTTACTTGATCTGAATGCCTCTTTGTCTTCTGTTTTCTCTTTCCTACGGTTACTGTTGGTCTGCCAGGTGTGCCTTTTTGAATGAAAATGAGAAACTTCTTTAGTGTAGAGTTCTTACTGTGGTTGGGATGAGGCTCGTTTGAAAAGCTTTGAAATTAGATGTTAATTACCTTTCTCTTCTACTGGATAATCTTCTGTACTTTAACCAAATAAGGATAATCTTCTATACTTTAATCAAATAAATATTCAAATACTTTGAATTTGCCATATTTCAGCTTTTTGACAGTTTCTTATGTGATGGATTGTAGGAGAGCAAGTGCTCATGAAAAGGCAGAACTTAAACAGAAAAAAAAAATCATAGTAGTTCAGGTGGATGGGATGGTTGATCCATTATAATTAAATGGAATTAATCTGAGCAACTATACAGTGATGGCCAAGGAGAGAACTGTCGAGGTTCACGTCAGCCTTTTAAGATGGTCGATGTCAATATCATAAAGTTAATAAGCCTGAGAAGGCTGCAGTGAAGTCTATTCTAGATCATGTTTTAGGGTAAGATTTTCATTAATCTCAGTCAAATTGTGGTTGGTTCTTGACTTTGAATATTAAATACCTTCCTATAATTGTATGTATACATAGGGTCAAAATAAATGTCCAGGTTGGTAAATATAAGCTAACTGCAGGGTACTGTGTCTCAGAGAAGAACATGACCTGCAGAAGAGAACAGGTGTCTCCTATCAGCCATCTTTCATGTCTATTTCCTGGGAAAATGCTTTAAAGTCTCTTGTTTCTCAGCTTATGAAGACTTAACCAAAATTAGTGTTACCTATTTCACAAAGCAGCAATATCTCTTCAGTGTCCTGGAAGTTGGTGGGCAGGTATGTTTTGTTTTTTGGTTTTTTTTTTACCCAGCAGAGTTAATGTATTTTTTAATATGTAAAAATGCAGTATTTTTGTTTTTTTTTTTTTTGATTTAATGGGCACTCAATAGTTTTCAGCCCTCTCAAGGGAATATGTATGGGCTTTTTTTCATGACATTTGTGTCATTTTAGTGTGTGTGTGTGTGTGTGTGTTTGTTGTGGTTTTCTTTGTTTACTGAGGCGCATAGGAAGATCCATCTGAACATCAAGAAATACTTTTTTACTGTGAGGGTGACTGAGACCTGGCACAGCTCGCCCAGAGAATGTGTGGATCCTCCATCTTTATAGATACTCGAAGGTGTCTGGACATGGCCCTGGACAATCCAGCTCTAGGTGGCCCTGCTTGAGCTGGGGAGCTGGGCCAGATGACCTCCAGAGGTCCCTTCCAACCTCAGCCAGCCTGTGGCTTTGTGACTAAGTCTATATTTTTTTTTTTTTCCTAATTCAAACCAGGCCTTAGAATATCAGCAAATTCTTACAGGGGGTTTTATGCCTACAGCATATCCCTGTCTTTGCTTCTGTTTTGGGGGTTGGTTGGTTGGTTGGTTGGTTGGTTTGTTTGTTTATTTTAGACACCTGTAGTTATCTAAGGGCATTAAAAAGGAGCTTAGCAACATTTGTATCTGTAATAGCAGTGGATGAAATCAAGCCACTGTCCACCAGTGCTTGTGGTTGGATTATTACGTTGGCACTAAAACTCAGGGCCCTGCAGGTCTCATTTCAGATGTAATTCTAATGAGGATGTTGAATGACTGGTGTGACAATAATGTAAATCTGTGCTGGTGCCTTCTACTTTAACTGAAAAGTGAGAGCAAGAGAGAGCTTTGAAAGAAGGTTTCCATGGCATATGAGTGAAAGCTGAGTTTTTTATTAACAATTCAAACTCCTGTAATAAGAAGTAGGAAAGCTTATTAGCTATGTTTTTAGATTAAACAAAACCTTTAGGTTGTGATGTTCTTTCTCTAACAGAATTTGTGGGATGAAGAATTCAAATGAAAATTTCTAAAGTCGAAGATTGATTGAGTTAAAGTATGTAGCACGAAATCAATCCTGTCAAATTGTAGGGAAATAAGTGAGACATTTATAAACATTGTTAATGTTTTAGAAATCTAGTTTTGTGCAAATGTATTTTGAATTCTTTACAAATGAGATAACAGTAGGTCTAAATGACAAATTAAAGATTTAAAAAATAATCAGCATGCCTCTCTTGTAGTAATGGATTTATGGAGGTAGCATGCTTAAGTTGCATTTGTAATTAAGGTTTTTCCATCATTAGAATAGAAATGTATTCCTGTTGAGCAGTATCTTTTTATATGATTTATGTGGATTGAATGAGTGGCAAAACTCCACTACTTTAATCTGTTATGTGACTAAAAGTCAGTATTTGGATTGGATTCCTAGAGGGTCATGCTGAAAGGTTAAATACATTTGTCTGTTTTTTTAGTCTTCAAATTTCCATATTCTTTACAAGTAACAAACAAATCCATGTCCTGTGGGACTGTACAATGACAGCTTAGCAACTTGGCTTCATTAGTAATGAAGCCATACTGCTGTTAATTTCAAAACTCTAAATACTGAAATGGGTGGGCTGTACGTGGAGTGCTTAACAACAGACTAATGCATAAAAGAAACTTCTGAAACGGTAATTTCTCTGCATAAGTTCATAGTCCTGAAAAATTTAACAATACGCATTGATAAGCCTCTAACTTTGTTCTGTTTTTAAAAACAGTACAAGTGTCCTGGGTTATGAGACAGGCTACAAATGGCATTAAAACTGCCCTATACTAAACTTCAGGTAATTGACCAAGTGACCATTAGCTGATGAAATCCTAAAGGCTGATAATAAGGTGGTTTCTTTCAGGAATTTGCTTTTGCGTGGAGCGCAGCTTTTCTCAATTGGAATACTCCCAAAATTGTGTCATGGAACATGTTTCTGTTTCTGCAGGAGCTCTCTGACATCAAATAATGGTTCCATTCTTAGCTCTTTAAGTGATTATGATATATATGGTATGGTGAATGTCTGTGGATAGGCAATGGCTTCCAATGACCTGGGACCTTTATTCCTGTACATCCTTACAGGAAAAATCTGGAAGGTGAAGTTGCCCCAACCCACCCTACAGTTCCTATTCCTGACTTAGAGTTGCAAGCCCTATTTAACAAGCAATTTAGGATTGTTAACTTGTAATTTTCTTTTGTAGTTAGTTAAAAATAGTTAAAAAACTTAAATGAGCCTTTTTTAAAAAGAAGTTATTTCTACATTATACATCTTACAGTCATCAGGTAGGCTAGTAGATTTTATTTCTGACATGCCTTGTAAATGCTTACTTTGTTCTAGGAGAGTCTTTCATGTCCTGAGGAGCTCTGTCTTGGGCTCTGTGTTGGTTTTTTTGTCAGACATATCTAGGGAATTCAGGAAGCTCATTTTTAAGGGAGAATCTAAAAAGACTGTGTCTGACTCTGACAGACTGTCAGGAGCTCTTTCCATCTGTATCCAATCCAGCTTCATCAAGTGCTGTAGAGAGGTCACACTGAACAAATCAGAACTATGACTGAGACTTCATGCTATTAACCATGCATGTTCCTCATCGTATGTTCAAATCTTTGGAGCAGTCAGTGGGTCCTGACTGAAGCAGGAAATGTTAAGCATGCCATGTAGAGCTGAAACTGTTTCATAGAATCACAGAATATGCTGAGCTGGAAGGGACCCATCGGGATCATCGAGTCCAACTCCTGGCCTTGTGCAGGACACCCCATGAGTCACACCATGTGCCTGAGAGCATTGTCCAAATGCTTCTTGAGCTCTGACAGGCTTGGTGCTGTGATTGCTTCCTTGGAGAGCCTGTTCCAGTGCCCAGCCAGCCTCTGGGTGAAAAACATTTTCCTGATATCCAACCTAAACCTCCCTGACACAGCTTCAGGCCATTCCCTCAGGTCCTGTCGCTGGTCACAGAGAGTAGAGATCAGTGCCTGCCCCTCCTCTTCCCCTCACGAGGAAATTGTAACTGGGGTGAGGTCTCCCCTCAGTCCACCTCCAGGCTGAACAGACCAAGTGCCCTCAGCCCCTCCTCCTAAGGTTTTTTGTCCCTGGCACCACCTAAGAAGGCTTTTACCACTCTGCTAAAAGAGATCAGAAATCTACACCCAGAACTATGTCTGAGGGCTTGGAGGAAGTACCCCAACAAGGCATGGGCTTGTGGGACTGAAGATTTAGATGCAGTGTAAGACAAAGTGGCAGGGAGTGATGTTCCAGGCTGACAGCAGAGAGGAAAAAAGTCCATAAACATTTGTAAAATAGTCTGCAAGTAACATATTGTGGAAACATCATAATTATTTTTCATTATTACTCTGAGGGTAAATGGAAAATTAAAACAGAGCTGGGTTTTTTTGAGTACAGTTGTGAACCCTCTAGGCATTCGTATACCCCTGGTCTCTCATCTTTTTTATTTGAGTAGCTTGGGTGGAACCTTGAACATCCCAGGATAGCTGGGAAGCTGAATGTACAAGAACTTCTCCTTCCTTAGTCAGAGAGGCTCACAATCTGTGAGATCTGAAGCAGATTATTTTAGAGTCTTTCAGGATGGTCCTTTTCTTCAGACTAGAGAGATGACCTAGAAAGTGCAAGAGCTTTGTCTGTAACAGGGTCCTGGAGGCACTCCCTTATTCACATGGAGGCACTCCCTTATTCATACTTGAGGAGGGCCCCCTTGTTGCTGGTGACATGGTCCTTCCTGCTCCCAGCATATCCCACTCTTTGCCTGCCATCACGGACATGCACTCCTGCCCCTCTCAGTCCTGGTTCAAGGCTCCTTACCAGCCTGGGAAGCCTGTTGGCACAGATAATGTTGCCCCATTTAGGCAAATGGATCCTTCCTTGTCCAAGCAGTTCTTGGTGCCGACACCAGCTGCAGCCATGGAGGATGAATAAGTATTGTTTAACTTTATAAAAACACCTGTCGTGTTGTCTAAATATATCTAATTTAATGAAACAAAATTATATGCTTTATGGAAATCCTGCATGACATTTAAGAAATTAGGTAAGAGAACTTTCTTTGGAGGCTAATTAGAGGCTAAAATACTTTTCTGAATTTGAATAAATGTTGCTTTGATAGACAATCACTTAGTCATAATGAAAGAACAGTTTTAAAGCAGTTCAAACCACTTATAAAGATTTTTTGATGGACACAGCATCCACACACAATCTATTCATTACCAAGCCTAGCATGTCCTCTCATCTCCTATAAAATGTCAGGATCATTTTCAGTTGATATTACCTGTATCTAGTCAGAGATTGCCTTGTTCTGTTTAGTGTATCTATTGCAAAATGCCTATGGTTCTTCAAGAAAAAGGCTGTATTGTTCAGTAGAAGGCCTTTTTCTTTTAAGAATACTCATCAGGTAGGAAGTGCATTCTGCCTCTGTTTTTCTCTTTAGCACTTGCTTGTCTTCTCCCAGGCCTTGCTTTTTCTCCAAGCACACAAGTTACGGTTATTACTTAAAAGATGCTGAGCAGGAGAACCTTAGAAAAGTTTAAAGTCCTGCTTTCTGCTTTTTATTAAAAAAAAAACCAAACCAAAACCAAAGGGGAGGAAGATTTGATTCTCAGGGAGTTTGTTGTCATCTTGGATAGTGCACTGAGTTTATCTGGTGCTTAAAAAATGTTTAGTCTTTGGAGTATTAGTTTTATTTCTTTTTCAAGTTTATAGACATACTTGTTGTTTTTGAAAAACTGTCTTCTCTACTGGTTCTGAGACATACTCCCTGATTTCTCCGGGGCTTCTAGTTATATGGCTGTGAGAGTAACTTGTCTTGGAGATGGGACAGTACTTCCGTTTCTGTCACTTCAAGATTGAGAGACATGCTTTTATATTTGAAACATAACTTTTAACACTGTCGTTTTAAACCTGATGTGGAAGATGGTATGGTTATTCTTCTCTACTCTGGAATAGATTTTGCTGTTATTCAGGGGAGAGTTTCTGTGCTCTGGTTTAAACCTTGACTGGGTTCTAACTTGTCTGACTAAACAGAAAACCTTGGTTTATTAGTAATTAATTTCAGTTATTTACCTTTCTTGTCATTTTATTTTTCCTGGTGAAAGACTCATTATCTTTTGCTGAATGTGTTAAACCTGTTCAGTTTGGGAAACAAAGCAAAGCTTTCCTGTCTAAATGTTTGTTCATTCCACTGAAACAAATGCTGTTGTTTTCTCTAAGGAGAATATACTTGTCTATATGCATTTAAATATTTAATAACTTAACACATGTTTTGGTTTTGTTAGGAAATAGTAAATCATGCTTGCCATATTCTTTCTTAATTAGAAGTGGTTTTGCTTGTGGTTTGTGATAGTTAGCTTTTGATACCGTTGCAGTTGTCTTATTAGGCAAAGCTATCTTTGCATCTCATAGTTAAGTACAAAATATTCATCAAGCATAGATTTATTTAATGCTTTGGAATAAAAAAAAAAAATCATAAAAGTTAATGAACCAAAATTTGAGTACCACATTCTTCGAGGGGTTTTGGATGCTGTGGATGTTGTTTCTTCATGAAGTGAAGCAGGGATCCCTGCTCCTTTATTTGTTTTAGGTGTTCAGTTTTGAACGAGTTAGAAAGAAAATAACGCCGTGGGTGGGCTGTGAGCCCTGGTGCTTCTCTAAGAACTGTCCCTGTGTTTGGTTTCTCTGGAGCGCTCGGAGATGCCCGGGCTGTACCGACATTTTTCACAGCTACTTATCACACGGACATTGTATTCCTACTGCTTCTGGGAACACACAACACTTCTGGGAAGTGGGGTCAGAGCCAGGTCAGTTACATTCTATGCACTCGAGTGTTCAACTTCATTGTTGAGCACTCCGTTTCTCTGTTTCCAAGATTGTAAAACCATTTCCAACACCGAAGTTTTTGTGGGTGGGTGGGTTTTTTTGTTTAGGTCGTGTTGGTTTTTTTTTTGTTTGGGTGGTTTTTTTCTTTTTTTTGTGGATTGTTTGTTTGTTTGTGGTTTTTTTGGGTTTTTTAAACTTTTGTTCAGTGCTTTTAAGAGTATATTTCATTGTTCTTTCTTTCATCCTAGTACCAGAATAACCCTTTCCGAAATAGGCAAAATTTGCTTTAGTATAGCATCGTTTGTAATATATTTTGTAGAAAAACCAATAATTTCACAACTTAATAAGAAAACAATTCTGGTTCTCCTATTCTCTTCAGTGAAGCTCACCACAAATACTTGAAATAGAAGTACTGTAGAGTTTTAAGGATATAATTGTTTCTGGCACCGAGGGAACATTGTCTTCAAATTTTAATTTGATTTGCATCATCATCTGTGTTTTACTGTCATCTTTGCATTCCTTGTCAAAATGTGACGAAGATACACATAACTTTTTTTCTGTTCAGCACATTTCTGTTGCTGCCTTTTTTGTGTGTGTTCTGTTGTTTATGAGGCAAAAGATTCTACCTTTTGTTGGCATGCAAACATATGTCACTGGATCTTTGTGTACCCTGCTTCAGCCCTTGGAACCATTCTCCCTTTGGTTTTGGTGCTCCATCCAATACTGGTGTTATATACAGAAGCTATGAAAGTTGTATCACCGTCTGTCAGCTTTGCTGGGTGGAGTATGAACAGTTAATTTCAGCATTTCTGAAGAAAAACAAAACCAAAACAACATAGAAGGGAAAACTTTGGCAGTGTGGGGTGTATTTCTGATGCTGTTAATGTTTCATAAGAGTGTACATTCTGGAGAAATGTAACTTTTAATGTATTGTCTAAGTACAGCAAATACTCAGTAAAAGCTCTTTGAAACAAACTTATTAACTACTTGAATCTGATCACTCAAACTTTTCTAAATCAAGTCCATTGTCTGATAAAAAGACTAAATTGTGATTCTTCATTCTTTGTGGCAAACAAGGCCTCCATCTTTCTTTCACTTATGCTTAGGGCATATGTGCCTTTTTGTCCAGCAATAGAAACCTTTTCTGAAAATCCTCCTTAATAAAATCATTTTACAGCATCATGTGACCGTGGTTTATCAGTGCTAAAGTCTGCTTAAGACAAAATCCTAGCAAAGCTAATGAATAGGTTGCAAAAAATACAGAGGTTCAGAAATACTTGGATTAGTGAGTGGTGTTACTGGAGCAGTTTTTCCAGCCCATTTTTTCCTCTGTGCCATGGGAAGGACTAGCTAATAGGAATTACTAAAGCAGGTGACAGAATTATTTTCTTACCGTGTAATTGCAGAAGTAAGTAAATGAGGTGGAAAAATATATCAGGTCTACTCTAGATAACTACAGATAGTTTTGGTTGTTTGTTTTTCTCCTTGTGCAGAGTGAATGCACAAGGAGTGTTTGTTTTGGGTTTGGTGGGGTTTTTTTGTTTGTTTTTTTGTTTGGTTTTTGGGGGTTTTTTTGTTTGGTTGGTTTTTTTGTGTGTGTTTTGGTTTGGTTTTGGTTTTTTGTGTATGCTTCTCTGGTACAAGGTTTTTGTAATGATTGTGCTCATTCTTTTCAGTCTGCTCTTGAGTCTTCCTTTCTGTTCCTTCATGTCTGTGACCCCAGGATTCTGCAGAAAATGTGTGTTTTCAGGAGAAGTCTTTGCACATCAGCATATTAGTTTTGTATCCTGTCTCCATTGGTTTTTAACTCTGGTATCTTAGCTTGTTTCCACAGAAGCACCCTCTCATCAGAAGGTACTCTTCAGAGGTTTTTAAATAAGGAATCTTTAAAAATACTCGATGTAATAAATAATAGTAAGGCTGTTCTTTGTATATTTATTTATTTTTAATCATTCCCTGTCTGAAATTGCAACCTCGTTTAATTAAGTGATTAGTGAGTTGGGGTAGGATTAGAACAGGGAATTTTGCAGTTTGATGAGTGCTTGTCTGCAATTACAATCTTTCAGTTTATCTTGACTTGCAGTTCATGGGTGAGAGAATGTGTGTTGCTAGTCTTGCTTTTACAAGAAAAAAAGTTTAAAGAGTTTCACAGCTGTTCACTGTGCTGAGAAGTTCACAGGTTTTTAGAAGTATATGTTTGCTGGGGGGAGGGGGCATGGCTGTACAGATGGGTTGCCAGGCAATTAATTCTTCCTACTTGGATTGCCTGCAATAGGAGACAATCCAGCTCTCCTAAGCAGTGCAGTATTATTTGCAAAAGGAAACTACCCAATACCATTTTTCCTATTCTCTTCCTTCTTTCTTCTGTCTTCCCACCTCCCTTCCTCTGCTGTGCATTTCTGAGAAACTGCTCAGGATTGATATGATAGCAGAGCTGTCATTCTCTCTAACAAAAAAAAAAAAGAAAAAAGTCACTTTTATTCTAGGTATTTTAATAGGGTCCCATTAAGGATGTATTGCTGACTGAAATATTGGCATGAAGGGCTCTCACTGAGCTGAGCCCAGGAATTAAGAAGTCAGGAAATGGGCTGCTGCATTGCTAAAGAACCTTGTGTGACACAGTATCTCCTGATTGGGGGGATCATTACTGCTATTATGACTCGACTTGCGTAGGAATTTTAAATTTCATCTGAATGTCAGTAATAACCCTCTTAGCAAATTATCCTGAATAAAATCACGAAGGCATTTTATATAATAGGTGTTGAATTACTGGATAGATTTGCTAATTAAATACTCTTTGTTCTGCTGCAGTTGACATTACAGGGTAAGATCTTGAACAATTATTCTCAACAGCTGTACTTTGTTAAGGGAAAAATTAACTACAAAGTTTATTTTTTTTCTACACTTGAAATTGGCAGATTTTTGAAATGTGCTTGAAAAAATTCCATCATCCAATTGGTAATGAGAGGATAAATATGCAGGTGTTGCTGTGAAATCAGATAACTACTGACTGCCTTATTAATGAATTTAGCAATACTTTATAACCTTCTGTTTTGTAGCTGTTGGCACTTACAAGTGATCTCCTGTCAGAATGGGTGGCACTAGCATATGCCAGTCACTTGATGAAGCCAGCTCGTCTGTGACCCTCTTGTTGTGATTACCTACACCCACTGCTGTCCTCAGGGACAATTGACAAACGGTTTTTGCACAGACAGACAATTTTTTTAGTAGGGGGAATTCCTTTTTTTTTAATAAAAAAAAAAGTTATCTTTCTCATTATTAATAGAATTATTTCAGAGAGTGAAGTAGAAAATGCCAGAGATTATCAAGGGAAAAATGATAGGCCTTCCTTTCTTTTCAGTGTGAACTCTTCATTTCAGTCCAGTTTGTCTATTTTGTTTCAGGGGCTCCTGTTTGCTTTCGGAGTACTAAGGGAGAGGTGTTAGCTAATAAGTGAGAGGAAGGGTTGTGGGGTGGTGAATATGGTGGAATTTTGACTACTTTATATGAAATTTGATATAATGTACCAGTGATATGTCTTTAGAATAATTTCAAAACTCCATAGAAAGGTGGTGGGGTCGAATGTCTGAACCACTCATTAGGAGATGAATAGGAGTGGAATACCTTTCTTTTTAAGCTTCCAGTTAAAATGGAATTGTGTGCATCTGATTCCAGTGCTAGGTACAGCATAGCAGGGATCTGCAGTTAAGGCTCACCATTTTGCTGTTCTATAAAGAAGACTAAGGACAGCTGAGCTTTCTGCAGTTTTGGACTTCAGCGGAGTTCAGGCATCACATTGTCTGAGTGCCTAGTTTGCACCATCAGTGGATGGTCTTTAAATCAACTGGATGTTTTGAACTTGACCCAGAGAGTGTAAATCCATAGATATCAGGGTTATTCCCCAAGCACGTATGGATAAGGACATTCGTTGTGAGTCAGCTGTGTCAAAGTTACATCATCGTTTGGAACTGAACCTGTCCTTAAGTGCTTTGAGGGGAATACAGCTTTCAGTGCACAATTGAAAACAAACTGAAAAAACATCCTACTTTCACTGTGGTTGTGTAAAGGTTCTGAAATACTAAAGAAACGTGCCATTAGTGTTACAGGAATGCTAGTGTTGTCATCCTGCTTGTGTACTGTTGTGTAGAGGTGGAGATTTCACCTCTTTCAGAATTCCTTGCTGTGATAGCCATAGTCGGCATCACAATAGTCAAGGCTCTTGGCTTCTTTATAGACTCCTTGGCCTTAGGAAAGTAATGAGATTTCCCTGAACATGATCTTATTTCCACTGAGCACGGACAGCTCTTGCCTGTTAGTCCCTTTTCTTTCCTCATCCCTGCTGATTTCTGCTGCTCAGCTCCTTGTCACAGGCTTCTTGACTAGGAGTCTTAATTCTACCTTTGGGCAAATATGGCCAAGGAGTATTGCACTTTAACATGTGAAAAATAGTAAAACTGAGACTAGGTTACTAAATATGATATAAGCTGTTGAAATAGTGTGTTGCCTGACTATCTTTAGAGTTCCAAATTGTTTGGGTTCACCTAGCAGACTCTGATCTGTCATTACCGTAACATGTGGTTCAGATTAATCCTCAAGAAAATTTAAAGTATAAATATATATGACTAGGATTAGCTCAAGAAAAACCCGAGGTTTATGCTGAGTGGCAATGGAAGGGACTGAAACCAGGGAAGTGGAATCTGGAGCTGTGTGCCAGAGCCACCAGGATGTTGATAAGAAGGAAATGGGGGGTACAGTGGAACCGTGGCCAATTGACTGAAGGAATGGACCAGATGTTGGTTCTCATGCAGCTGGGCAGAATTCACCAAGCTCTTCCTGCTGCTGCAGCTAGACATTTTTTTCATTAAGCTCATTTGATTGTCCCTTTTCTGTGCTACAGCTGTACCTGTGGCTTCTGTTGATGTGCTCTCCCCACCCTCCACTGTGCTGAGCACTGTTAGAGATGGAAGCAGGAGCCTACTCACATGAGGTCTCTACAGCTATTTCTCAGGTTCAGAGAGGTGCTATTCAGAGCGTTTGGGGAACTTGGGATGCACTCTTGGCTGAGGAACGAGCCTGGTTACACATGGATTTGCCCATTGATTCAACATCTGTATCCTGTCTCTATCCCAGCTCCTCGTCCCAGTTCTGGTTTCCATAAGGAGTTTGCTTTTTGATGACCTATTTTGAGATCATTACAAGGGTAATCAACCTTTTGACTAAGGCTCGTTAAGTGAGCGCC
Source organism: Mohoua ochrocephala (assembly GCA_013398855.1). Classification (NCBI taxonomy): domain Eukaryota; kingdom Metazoa; phylum Chordata; class Aves; order Passeriformes; family Acanthizidae; genus Mohoua; species Mohoua ochrocephala. The sequence continues at coordinate 318,933 of VZTA01026200.1, forward strand.
ATCCAGGCTGGACTGAATAAGACAGGATGTTTTTGGGAAAAAATTCAATGACATCAAGAGATAAGATGAGGGATATGAAGGCGACAACTGACCTAAATTACTGAAAGAGACTTAATTCTGGCACTTGCTGATTAGGTTGTATTTAAGCCATTTGATTCAGTGTTCTTTTTTTCCTAAGGTAGAATGTGTGCATGCACATGCAATTTTGAGATTTGTTTTAATCTTGTTTTAGGGGAGTTAATAATAGCATTAATACAAGGTCAAACAAGAATTTACTCATGTAATAGGAGTATTGAGGTGACTGTGTGTTGCCAGGAGAGAGGTGGTTTGCTTTGTTTTGAAAGGTGAGAGCATTTGGAGTTAGCAACCTAATGGATATGTTTGCATGCGTTAGCCTGTAATTATATCATACGCTAATCTTTGATTATTTTTTTTAATTTCAGATTTTGATGCATACCAAGGAGATGGTGCAGAAGGTAATGCTGAGCATTTTCACTAAACAACAACACTTAAAGAGCACACCTGGTGAAATTTTTTTAATCTAGGAGAACTGTAACCCAAACAGACCTGAAATCACTTCTTAGGATGCCTGGTTTACAAATGTAATCCTTCCTGATGGATTATAGCTTTTTTCTTTTCCTACCACAGATATGATCTGGACCCTGCTTGAAGCCTATGTGGGACTGTTACAAGCAAATTAGCAACAGTGCTAATTAGAGTTTACTCATAGACCTGTTACACCATGTGTTCTAGTGGTTTATTATGGTTTATTTTTTGGCATCCTTTAAACTCTGTCACAGGGTGGTTTTTTGACTCTGTGGAGTTTAACGTGGACATGGCCATGTTGCAGTTTTTACAGCTGCATTGATTTTCCACCACTGAAAATGTCAGGTTTTCATTTTTTTTTTTTCAAATTAATATTATGCAATTAGATGCATCTGCCAGTTTTTTTGTTGTTGTTGTGACATTTACTGGTGTTGGCAACTTTTCTTTTCACCTTTTTTCTTGCTATGCCTTTCATATGCACCTCAGGCTTTTTTATGTTCCTCAATCTGTCTAAAATTTGCTCCATTATCTGAGAGTATTATGGAAGTATGGCTGGTGTTTGAATACAGTCTTCTCCAAGTAGGGCATTCAAATTGTTACAAGAATCAGAATCAGAAGTGATATGAGGGGCAGAGTGTCAGCCAAAGAGAAGCGGTTCAGTAAATGTTTGTGTTCATCTCTGGGTGTAATTGTTCAGTAGTTCAACCTGGGAAGATAAAACTTGTAGGTCACAGTAGCTAGATCCTTATCCAAAAGGAGCATTCCCTGAGAGATCTGCTGCCTGGGGAGGATGGACACAGGTGGTTGGATTAGCAGAAGTTAAAAGATGGGAGTGGGAAGATGGAAATATGAAGCCATCTGCATAATCTGGAAAAATGTAAGAAGAGCAGCCTGATCTGGACAGTGCTGTGGTATCCTCAGTTGCTGTCATCCACTAGCCAATGCTTTCACTAGATTTGTTTGAACTAGAGAATCTAAGTTATTTTTTTCTTTTGTTTTTTTTTTTTTTTTTTTTCCCCAGATGTATTGTTATGGCTACAAATGGGATACCTGACTGTGGCATTACCTTTCAAACACTTTGGCTAAATGCCTTGTCTGAATTTGTCCAGCAGGCTTTGAGTGGAAGTGATCTTCTTGTGTCTTAGCAGTCCAAAGTTATTTCTGATCCGAGTTCCTGCTGTTTCTCAAGATCAGACTTGTTCACTGACTTATTTTTCTAGTATTTATTTAGTAAAATTTTACCTACTTATATTATGTATATAACTGAGCAGTGGTCTTTTTAACATATCAGTGGCTTAAGTTTCTTTATTCTCTTTAAATTCAAATATGTTTTAATGAAATGTACAGACCTCTCAGTAAAAATCTATTTGACGTTTTCCTGCTACTATGCTTTTTAGTGTTTAAGGGATAGTATATAGATAATGATATTTTTGAACCTTGAAGGTTATGTTGGACTTGTAGAAGAGGGAGTGGTTCTCTTGTTTTTCAAAGCAATTCTTTTCATTTAGATGAACCTAGAAGTGATTTATGGAGACACAGATTCCATTATGATAAACACTAATAGCACCAATTTGGATGAAGTCTTCAAGCTGGGGAATAAGGTGAGGAACTTTTTATTTTTAAAGCTTTCCTACATAGGTCTGTGGTGTTACTCTGAGTGGAACAGATGGTGTTAAGAGAGGATTCCGTGGCATAAGCAGAGAATATGCCGTGAGAAAGAACTTCAAAATGTATGCAATCTAGGAAGCAGTAAAAGCTCACAGTGCTCTTTTTCAGGTGTAGCTGTTCTGTGCATTTTTAAAAGTGATTCAATTAAACATTTCATTGCATAACAGCCTTTTTTTACTAATCCTAAGGTGGCAGGAGATTATCTCAATATTTGGTGAACCAAAATGTAAGGTACAATTTCTCCTCCACATTAATTTCAATTACAACATGAACAGTTCTGATTTTTTTTTCATGAGGGATGTCTCTCAGTTTAGTTTTCTGTAGTTATGTAATTTGTATGACACTCAAGATGTTATCAGATTTCCAGTGGTAAGTTCAAATACTAATTTCCATGGTATACCAGATACAGGAGAGATCTGATTGATTAGAAGCTGGCAATGGATGATGTGGAAGTTTTGTGGCTCTCTGAAACTGTGGAAGAGAAGTGAGAAATGTTTCAGAACTTTCTAAAGAAAAGATGTAAATGAAGCTGTTTTCGAGGGAGGGAACAAATTGCGATGAAAATGAAAGCTATGGAAACTCTAAAAAACTAAAGAAAACATAGATGTTTTATTCAGTATAGTATTAAACAAAAGTAATCTAATTTTAAGGCAGGGAGTGATTCTGGGGTTTTTTAGAATAGTTCTACTTTCACGCTAGTGGGTACATTTAGAAGTAGATGCATTCAGAAGCAGAAAATGGGATAATATCTCGATGTCATAACCGAGTAGCAGGAGGGCTGCTGGCATGGTAGAAAGCAGTCTTTCTTTTTTGTTTGCCACATACGAGATTATATATAATTTCAAGTGTATATACAGTAGCGTATGAGAAAGTTTAATCTTACTCCAGTCATGGGTGTGTGTGGTTTCATTCGGGTTTGGTTTTTGTCCCCGTGCTCCCATTTGGTGGCTAAACATTACAGAGGATAGTTAAATAATAATAACTTTTATGAAATTTGACAGGATAAGCATAATAGGTTAAATAGTTCTGAATTAGAGTCAGGTTTTCTGAGAGAATAGGTAAGCGTTTGAACTTGTCAGCTGCTTAATGAGAGTAAAATCTTAAGCTTTTTTATTCCATTTTACTTCTGTATTATATATCAGTTGAGGTTGCTTCTTTTAATTGAAAAATGTGTTTAGATTAAAATCAAGTACAAAATATGAAAACTGTAAAAGTGAATAAACTTATAGCTTTAGACCAGCACAATCAAACCTAGCATCAAAATTGCAAAAGTTGTGGCTTTCAATATTCTTTCTATGGCAGAAAAAAGTGATTCATCTCTGTCTCATTTCACATATTTCTTGTTTGTTTATTCATTCCTCAATAGAGTGATTGTTGGTTTTTTTGTAAACACTTTGATCATTTACATTTTCCTTGTTTTGAGTAATTCCTATTAAAAAAATCCGGAAAAAGAATTGGGTTTTTTTATGAGGAACACTCTTAAGAAATTTCTCTGCTTCATTGCATAATAATTTCTTTCCCAAAGTTTCATGTTCAGAGGTGAGGCATATTTACATTGTTTTCACTATACTTTTGCTTTAATGTAGACTGTATGGAAGGCACACAGGTTTAATGCAAACAATTACAGTGAGAGCAGTTAGTGAGTGTACCCCTGTTGTGATGTAAAGTGTGAATTTATGGGTTGGCTTCAGCAATGAAGCATTCTTCCAAGAGATTCATTTTGGTTTTTTATTGGAGAAAATTCTCTCACGTGCTTTCTGAATTTCCCCATCTAATGCATGTGTTCTCTTCCACCCTTAACCCTCCATTATTTATATTCATCCCATTTTTAGTCATTACTCAGCAGAATTTATGTCTCATTTTCTGTGTGTCCTTGTGAATCAGATTTGCCAGTACATTCCATACTGAGCTGTTGCTGGGTTTTGAGCACTTGGTTAGTATGATATAAAAAAGAAAACTTGAAAATAGTTTAAAGATTGCAGAAAAACATTCAGAGGAATTGTTTGGCTGTTTTAACAAAGAGAATATTAACCTCTTAGCAAAATGGTTTTGCCTCATGATGTCCTTCAAAACTTAGAAATACACAGGGGATATCAAAGTAGTGGTAATTCCTACAATAGAAAAAATAGAGATCCAACTGAGAAAAATTAAGTACATTCATATATGTATACACATAAATGGAAAATTTGTAAGGAAAGTTTTGGTTAAAATGGAAATTTGGGTTCAAAGGTGGATAGAAAACCAGTGAGATTTATGCTGAAGGTACAGTTCTTGGTGAGGGCATCTGTTAGATGGCAAAAGAACTTGAATCCATATCAAACTTCAGTGAGACATGAGAAAAGGAGAGTTCATAGTTGGTGGTAAGAGTGTAAGTAAGAGTGAATATGGAAATACTGAAAATCAACAGGGAAACTAAGTTGTAGGGGAAAGAAAGTAAAGAGTAGAACATGAAGGTAGAACAGGACACCTGGCATATGCAGATACTCTGTTGAAGAACGTAAATGTCTTGGTTTGAAATACAGGTGTCTGCTAAGGAAGGCAGGAGCCTCCCTTGGAATGGAAAATGTAACCCCCTTCTCCCCAAATTATTATAATTTGGAAATCAAGAGGCTTTCAGGCAAAGGTCTGAGAAATAGGAATAACAGTTCTTTACTAGTATATGTAACAAGGCAATAATACAGAAACCCTGGCTTAACCTGACAGAGTCAGGACACGACCTGACACCCTGCCGGGCAGGCTGGTGGGAGCAGTCTGATTGAGGGGTGGCTGCAGTCCTCCTGAAGTGATAGATGTGGTTCTGGTGAAGCAGTGGTCCTGTAGAAGGGTCTGATCCTCCTCTGAAGGTCCAGCGGTGGTTATGCAGCTCTTGTCCTCTGGGAATCCAGTCGGTAAGGGCTGCCTGTGGTGTTCCAAACCACAGATTATACCCAGGTGGGAATGCTTGGTTCCTCCCCCTGGGCGGAGCATCTCCCAATGGGATGATGTAATTCCATGAGTCCTGCAGTGAGGCTGGATGGCTCATTAACAGAAGATCTCCCCCTGGAGGGAGTTACCAGGGATGTGTCATGGAAGAGACAAAGAACCCTGCCCCACCTGGGTTTAACAGATGGTGATAGAATACATACTTTTGGTTACAGCTTACATTGTAACCCAAGACAGTAAAGTAGAAAGCAAGTGGGAAACTTTTAGCCAAGCCAGTGGGTGGGTGAACTGTACTGGAACCAAAGTTTATTGTTGAAAGTTCATGCTTTTTGAGCTGTTGCACTTCTGTCCCCTTACAATAGAGGTAAGAGATACTTGGTACTTAGTATATTAAGACAACGTATCAAGTGCCATTTGAAGCTTTTGTATATGGATAAAACATAGCCTGTGTGTAGAAAAACAGCACCTTTTCTTCTCAAGGAAATCAGTCTATGGAAAAGGTAAGTACATTGTGGGGAAGGGTAAAAGAAACACTTGCCTGCTTATGCATGTTTTTCCTGAACATGCACACACAGAGCTTTGGTCTGAAGTCATAGTTCTTCTCCCCTCCCTGGTTTAAGGTGAGAGTGGGAAGAAAGGAAGGTGCCTTTGCAAGACAGAAATTGCAAACAGCCTTATAGAAAAGCTAAGTGACCATCTCTTATCTTTCCCTAGTAAGTAGGTCCCTGCTGTGGAATCCCTTGTTTGCTTCATTTATGTGAGAGGTTAGATGGAGTAGCTGTCCTAGTAAAAGGAGCTGGAGTCATTTATCTCCAAGGTCCTCCAGTCCCGTGTTTCTCTGCCTTGCTTAATTTTGTTAAGGAGTTAGATATACCAAGCTGTAGGTACTGAAAAAGTCAATGGGTGAACCTTAATTTTAGTAGTATCTCATAGTTACTAGTGTGTAATTAATTAATGATATCTGACTAGTCTTTAAAATGTGTATGCAAATACACAATGTGTAATGTAACTTGTTTTAAAACTTAAGAACAATGCATTTAGAGATGAAAGTTGAATGTGTCCATAGTTAAATTGTTGCATTTGTTTTTAATCTTGGTGCATTTGCAGATCAAAAGTGAAGTGAACAAGCTGTACAAATTGTTGGAAATCGATATTGATGGAATTTTTAAGTCGTTGCTGTTGTTAAAGAAGAAGAAATACGCTGCTCTGACTGTGGAACCAACAGGAGATGGGAAATATGTAACTAAACAAGAACTGAAAGGGTTGGATATAGTCCGGAGAGACTGGTGTGATCTTGCAAAACAGACTGGAAAGTAAGTTTCTTTGTGGCATTGTCGTCTTTGCTCTGTTTTAAACAGTACATGATTCATAGATGTTTGATACTGTGTGGTTGTTCTCTGAAGAGCACAGATTGGTAACTGTTAGGACTTAGCTGATTTTTGTAGGAGATGGTAAATGTTACCTTCTGGCATTGGTAACAGGATATACCTGTGCAAGTCCAAATGTCTCCTAATTTCACTATCTGGTTTTGCATCAGCTGCGGAAGCTGTGCTTTTGAGTTGTCACAGTGTGGTAAATGCCATTTAATAAACCAGAGATGAAATCTTGTGAAGATGGTAGATGCTGTCAGCATTTGGAGTCATAAGTTCTAGGTCAGATGGTTTTTTTTCCAAGATGGGTAAGGAAGCTGGTGGTCAGCACTTTCAGCACCCTCTAAAGAAGCTGGAAGTGCGCTGGGTGCAGCCTGAGGAGGTGATCCCTTTCCCCAAGACTGCTTCTCTTTCCTTTTGCAGTGAGACTCCTTTGATACTATGATGGATGCTGGCTTGACTGTTTATTAATTGTCATTGCACAGGGCATTTTAATGCTTTAATTCAGTAGAAGTAATACATTTAGCACCATAGAAAGAAAATTGGAGAGAGTGGAGAGGTGGTCATCTGGGTGCTGACTCATATTGTGTACTGCCTCTTGAAAACTTAAACAGCTCATGGTCCAAATGTATCCAAAAATGAATACTTTTCACATCTGTAAAAATACACCACACTTGCTTACTGTTCTTAAGACTTGCATTTTCTAAGAAAAGATGCATCATAATAGAAGCAAATTTTTCCAAGTTAGGAATGTATTAGTAATTAAAGCTATACAAATGTTGGAGAGTGTTCTTTAGTGACTAACTCTTCTGCAGCTGGCAGATCTTCCAACCACATTTTGCAGCAATAGGCAAGACTTCGCTTACTTGCTATGTTCTCTTCTCCCCCATCTTGAGATACCTGCTATGGAATAATAAATGGAAAAATGATATGGCAGCAGAAAATAGAAAGTTGCACTCCACCATTCCAAATCACTATTTAGCATTAGAACTATTTGCAATAATTTGCTTTTAGTGAAATAAGTAAATAAATAAAAGACAACATGAAGTATCCTGCCAGATTTCTATAAATTTTTCATCAGACTTCATCCTCAGGCTCTTTAATTTCTAGCGATAATCTGGGGGAAGAGAGGATTGTGTCTACTGTAATGGTTTTGCTTTGCATGTGTCAAGCTTTTCTTAATTTTTGTACTGTTTTTGCAGCTATGTAATTGGTCAGATTCTTTCTGATCAGCCCCGAGACGTAATTGTGGAAAACATTCAAAGGCGACTCATAGAAATTGGAGAAAATGTGGTCAGTGGTCAGATCCCAGCAAATCAGTTTGAAATAAACAAGGTAAATGATCTTGCAGCTCTTTTCTGTCTCAGGAAAACTTTACTGTTCCTGAATATATTGACTGCTGACAAAAATATTGTTGTGTAGGGGGGTGTTTCACCAATGAATTGGGTATTACGTGCCCCTCTTATGCTTCTAATGGAAGAGATTCATCAAATGTCCATCCAAAGTCTCTTTCTTTTGCCAGCTTGGACATCTGTCTGCTCTGTAAGACTGTGTTAATCAGTTAAGAAATGTGTTCAGGTTGTCATGAGTGTAGAGAAATCACTGAATTTTATGGTTGACTTAAAAAAAGAATGTTCTGATGCAAATATTCTAAGAACACTTAGTGTCCCAGTAAAAGATGTATATATAGCAAAATGTTCACTTTGAATTCCTACAGTTCCTCTGTTTTACTACTTCAGGAAAAAATGTAACTATTGAGTCAAATGTAGAAGTTGTTTCTAAGAATTGGGATGACAGTAAATATTTAAACGTAGCATTTTATTTTATTTAAAGGAAAAACTCGTTGTGGAATCTCAGTAGTATGAGATACATGGAAATATTTAAATTCAGTTTTATCCTCTTGCTACAGAGCTTGTTAAATACACTTAGCTACACAATACTCAGATTTAGTTTATGACCTTAACGGGAGCAGGAGTAAGAGGCTAATCTCCGGCTCTATTTTTGTATTTTGCATAATATTATCGTCTTCAGTTTAGTTTAATTTTAAAACAATTGCATTATGATCATAACTGTTTTGAACTCTAATGCATTTTTCAGATGGTAATTGTAAAAACATTCTTTTGTTTTATTAATAATATTTATAAAGTTTGAAGGACTGGTACCTAGGGCTTAACATATGGCAAATACATTTGTTACAGTTTGTTCATCTTACTTTGTGTTTCAGATGTACTCGTGAATAGTAGAAGGATAAAGATAGGTGCTATGTAATCTCGTCTTTTAAAGTTCTGAGTTGTCCATCACTGAAGTAATAGATTTTTCTCACAGTTATGTTTCTGTTTTCCCCTTTGATATTTTAGGCCTTGACAAAAGATCCCCAGGATTATCCTGACAAAAAAACCTTGCCACATGTGCATGTTGCCATGTGGATAAACTCTCATGGAGGCCGAAAGGTGAAGGCGGGAGACACAGTGTCATACATCATTTGTCAGGTAAAAATGTCTTTCTTCATAGCTAAATACTAGGTATTGTTTTGGGATATGGCAAAGAAAACCAGCTCAGCTCATGGGAAAATATGTTTTGGCATTTCTTTTTGGTGAAGTAGTCTTAAATTTTAAAATAGTTGGTTTTCTGTACTAAATTTAGTTTTATAGAGCCATTGTGATCAGCTCAGCAGCTAATTCCATATAGTGGCTGGTAAAATTCACTGAATTCATTCATGTTTGGAACTAGAACTTACTTCAAAGAAAATACCTAGTCTTGCTTTTAAGCAGAAGGAAATTCTGGGGGTGAAGAACCTGTCATTCGTGGAAAGCTGACTGTTGCTGTTGGTTAAATGGTGTCATTGTTATTTCCTGTCTCAACCTGTGTCATTGGATCTGGTGGTACCTCTGATGTATGGACTGGGAAATTTGAGCCACTTTCTAGTTTCAGGTGTTTATCCTATAAATGCTTATCATTATTTCACAAATATATACTCCACTTTGGTTCTACTAATTTAAAAAAAAAGAAAAAAGTGTAGGTTGAATTAGGTGGACCAAGGGATCTCTTAGGCCAAGCCGATAAACTTGACAATGTGACTATTTCAGCTCCTTCATTATTTCAAAACTGAAAGATACTGTATTTGACTTAATTGAGAGTTCTTAGCCTGGCATGCCAAAGCTGCCAAGACTTTTGAGAGCTGGGCCACGGGTGCGGCTGAGCAGTGGCACAATACAAGAGAAGAATATACTTGTTGAAAGAAGGGAGCTGAAGGAGTTGCATTGTAATTATTTTTGCAAAGCAGCTGGATGAGCTGAATAGTCCTAAATTAATTTTGTTCTGAATACTAAGTTGTCTGAAAGGAGTAGGAGGGACCAATGGCTTGCAGTCTGTCTTTATTAGTGATGGGTTTTCAGTCCATGGCTGCTGACCCTATTGAAACCAGCAGCTCGTCTTAAATGAAAAAATGAAGGTGTCGTGTATTAATGCATTAGTTTTATTTTGCTGAAAAAAAACCCAAAAAAGAGACTGTACTTAGCAAAAAAAAAACCCCAAAACAGTTGTGGTACTTCCCCCCACCCTGCCCCATCCCTCTAAATGTTTACGTCTGTTACGGAATCTTGCTTAAATACTGCTTTAAGTTTTGCTCTAAAGATTTTTGACACACATTAAAAATGAAATTTCCTAGTGCAGTTGAGGACTGGGAATATGGCTCTACAGATTTAAATGAGTTACATTTTCCAAAAGAGTACTGTTGTCTTAGATTTGATACTTAATTCCTCCATGTATATTGTTTTCAATTCAGTTATTGTCTTCCCAAATTGAATTATTTTCTCCTTATCTTCCTCTTTCAAGCTGGAGAAGAATGTAATGTATATTTTAACCTCTAAGTGGTGTTTCTCTCTTGGCTTGAGATGTCACCATACATTTCTTTCAATATTTCTTAATATTTTAGAATTTCCTCTTTCAAATCAATGCTGCTGCCTCTGTTATTTATTCATATGCCAGTGAGTGATGGTCCATTCTCTGACCATTCATTCTATTTGTTTCTTTATGGAATTAAAGAATATAAATTTCCTAGCAAAACAGATACAGTTTTGATATCCACGACTTAGAATTTGCTTGTTGTGCAAAATGATAATGCCGGTTTAGTACAAAGCGAATCCAAAATGCATGCCCTCTGTGTATTTTTAACTGGGCTGATGGTTACAATGTGTTTTCATTGTGCATTTCAGAATTGACAGATGGGACTGTTTACTCTGTCTTCTTGTACTGATTTGCACGTGTAGGCTGCAATAATACAAGCTGGTTTTGCATTCTTGAACTTGCTAGTTGATGCCAGCATCAGCAATGCAGTTTTTTTACTACTGCTGGATTTGTATTGGATGCATAATAAATCAACCAAAAGAGTGTGTAACAATTTTGCATTAAAATAATGCATAATATTTGAAGCATAATCCTTTGTATAGACTTTTTTCACACTTTGTTTCCTATGTCTCTCCTGTCTTAGGATGGATCAGATCTCAGTGCCAGCCAGCGAGCATATGCTCCAGAACAGTTAAAAAAGCAAGAAAATCTTACAATTGATACTCAGTACTACCTGTCCCAGCAAATACATCCAGTAGTTGCTAGAATATGTGAGCCCATAGAGGGAATTGATTCTGTTCTTATTGCAACGTGGTTAGGTAAGTATTCTAAATTCAGTTTGTTTAAAGAATTTCAAGATCCAAAATGAGAGGTTTTAATGTATGTTTCTCAACAGCAATGCTTCCCCCAGATCAGTCTTTTTACATTGAACAATAGCTTGTGTTACACAGCCTGTAGAAAGCAGTGTGGACTCTTAAGTGTGTTTTTGACTCCTGCAGAATAGTGTTTTTTCAGAAAGTGATCACTAACGTGAATTTAATCTAACAGTCTTTGTTCAGAGTTGCAAAAATCTGCGTTTCAGAAATGACAGTACTATTGCATGTCTTTGAGATTTTCTTAAGTTACTAAAGGAGTTCTGGGGTATGCAACCAGAACTAACATTTTTCCAGAGAGAAATGCCGGCATCTTCCCAGGGGAAAAAACAGTCATAATTTTAATGAAAGAATGCAAATTTTTACTAGGATGTAAGTGAAGACTTGATTGCTAGAACTGACCTAGTAGATAATAGAAACATGAAATCTTAGTAACAGTTTTAACTGCTTCATATGAAGGAATTAAGTGGTCCCAAAACCAAGAAGTGCTGTCAAAAAAAACCCCAAAACCTAATGTTAGTGATAAACAGAGTCAACAGTTTTAATTCAAATGAGCAACAGGGAATTGCTCTTGTTAGAGTTGTTTTTCCTTTTAAAAGGATGTCTAATAATTAGAATTAGAGATTTTTCTGCCCAACTGTGATTGCCTCTTTCTTTTCTATTCCCTAGGCTTCTTACCTAGAAAAACTGAAAGGTTGAAACTTGTTAACAGTTCTGTTGGGTATCTCTTCTTGAAAATGCTATGCTCTGTGTGTGTATTCCTTTTAGTGTTGTTTCCTCCCCCAGAAGTGATTAACCAACAGACTTGACTGATCTACTGGATAAACAGAAACTTTGTGATTTGTTTCCCACATGTAGTTCATTGTTTATAAAACTGTTACTCAAGGACATGAAAAAGTTGTTAATTTTGCTGGCTACAAAATTCTTGTCAAGACTGCCTTTCTCTAGGAGAGCTTCTTGGAAGGAGAGTTGCACTGTGTCAGTTCAATAGTCTTTTTATGCTATGCCTGTGTCTGTAGGAAGTTCAGACCTGCAGAAATTATTTTATTCAGAATATTGGAATGCTCAAGGGAAGAGCTGGTTGTCAGCATTTTGTGTTTAGGTAAAGGCCAAGATCCAGGATTTGGCCACTTAAAATCACCTGGTAGCAGGTTGCCTCAGGACTCTTCACCTGTCTGTAGCTCCCTCAGTAACAGCTGATTCGCTTGCAGATTGTACTTAAAATGTGTGCAAGAAAGGCCCTGCCTTCTTATTTCTCAGGAAGGGTAGCCGTGAAGGATCTTAATCTCCCGAGACAATCCTTGTAACGTGCAGCTTTTTTCATCTCCATTTCTGGCTTGTTGAGAAGGGGTTGAAGACAGAAATTCTGCTTTTTCGGAGTCAGCAAAGGTGTTTCTTGGAGGCATTTGATGTTGCCATGTGTCCTCAACAGCTCTCATGCTTTGGGGAGGTGTCAGCCCTGCTCCACACATGCAGGCTGACCATACAAATCATCCTGTTTATTATGTGGCAAGGCCTTGGTATCCAACTTTCCCTTGATGTCAGAGTCGACTGTGTGGTATGCCTGACTGAAAAGGTCAAGCACACTTGGTGAGGTTTAAAATAGGCGGCAAACTTGGACTTCATTTGGGTAAAAGACAGGAAAGATTTCTGAAGCTACTTTATTTTATTTGGCGAAGATTGTTAGTCTTGTAGAGTTAAGCTCGAATTCTGAGCTCTCATTCACACCAGGTTAGATTTTTAGAAAAGACCAGCTCCCTTCAGACACCTAAATTAACTACCCAGATCTTAAGAACTCTGTGCCACTTGATAGCACCTACTGTTTGCAAATGCCCGTGCTGCTTTTTGCGCTGTAGTACGTTCCAGGTGAAAATTTCTTTTATGGTCTGTAATAGCATCATGCAGCTGAGCGTTTATTAATAGTCCACAATTGTCAGTCTGAAAACCTGTATGTATCTATTGCAATCTTAGATCTCAAGTGTGTTCAGTTTGACCTTGCTGTACAGTCAACATTTTATCACCTTCCCCAGCTTTGTTTTCTCGGGAAAGCTTAAACTGAGCTTGAGGGTAAAGTCAGGTCTTTTTCAAGACCTCCGATCTGCCTAGGTTTTCATATATAACACTTGATCAGAGTTGTACATAAGTCACTGCAAGCTGAAGTTATCTCACAGCTTTTTTTTAATGGTGCTGGAGGCATAGTCAAGTGGTTTTCTTTCACAGAAATCAAAAATCCTCTGCAAAATACATAAGAGTACAAGATGCTTGAGTCCGGCTTGCTAAAACAAGCAAATATGGAAACTGTTTACTGTTCTGTGATGCTAAGTTGGGCTTTTTTACGTAGTATTTTCATCATGATATGCATCCAAATTCCCATTGTTTTTTCCATCTTGTTGCAAAAAGGCACATTTTCTGGTTCTGAAGGAGAACTATGGGTTCTGGAGGACGTATAAGATTGATATCTGTGGACCAAAACTTTCTTGCATTCTCACTGTTTGTGTCTTCCTCCACTGATCAGATTTATTGTGTTACAATAGAATATGTGTCTGTATAAGGAGAGGGGTTGTAGGAAAAAGATGCTGGCTGCATGTTTTACAGAATCTGCAATAATGCATTTATAAGGTGAATGTTTCATGTCACCCTGCTAGTTTGAGTAGATAAAATTGAGCTCTGCTTGGGAAGCTTGGCTCACATCAAAGTGATGAAAAGTTCTTTGTTCTGTCTGTGCTCAAAGCAAGTAATTTTTAAACTATTTTAGACACAGAAGAAGGGGAGCAAATAATGCAACTTAAAAATTGCAGAGAACCCCTTAAATATCATATTTATTTGCTATGGAATCAAGCTGAAAACTGCCTTTTGTTTTGGGGCATAGTAGGAGGTCTGCGTAGCCTATGAGAGATGGAAGTTCATTGTTCCCTAAAACGAGAATCTCATGGGCATGCTCCTGCATTCACTGTCTTTGTTGTGAAGTTTCTGAGGAAAAGCAGTGACAAGATGAAGATTGTCTCGGTTTCTAAAACTGAATAAAGGGTGCAGTCTGATCAGTTATGTCATTTAATAAAACTGATCTTGCTAAATCTTGGAGACCTTACTTCATCCTTAAGATATCTGGCTTTTAAACTGGAAGAACTGTATGGCAGAGCGATTCTCTTGCTGTATTTCAAATAAGGGGTTTTTATTAATACGTAAGTACTGCTCCTTGCCTCAAAGAAAAGTCACATCTTATTTGTGTGTTGTCAGAAATATGCAGACGTTATGGAAGCAGAGTCATTTAACCATGGGATTTTTGTAGCTGTTACTGCATAACATTATTTGCTTCTAGGATGCTGTCCTAGACGGTATCATGATGCCCTGAAAGAGGTGTGTGCTGCTGCCTTACAGGGGGATGTGCACATTGGTGCTCTGCAGATTGCTTGGCATTTGGGCATTTCTTAGGAAGGCTGTCTGATTTAAGGGAGTCATTACTGGGTCCTGATGAGGCTTGTCATTCAGAGTACTTCCCACTACTGCTCCCTGCTTTGATGCAGTGTCTGTGTGTTAGCTGCTTCTTGTAAGGAAACCCACCAGCACCCTAAATATATTGTCTTTTTATATTGACTTTTTTATTATTATTAGCGAATCGTTTAATAGGTGTCTTTAACACAGTGTTTAGCAGCTGCTCAGACAGACTCTCCAGACAGAAACCAGGATGGATGCTCTCCTTGTGGCACACAGAACTTACCTCAGGTTCTGACTTTTTTTGTTGTTTTCCTCACATTAGGGAGTGAAGTGAAAGGGCAGTGCTGAAAATTAAGACTAAAGTCATGACGAAACTTCATGACAGCACAATAACGAGTCCTGGAGCGTGTGAGCTCTGCTGTTTGTGGTCTGGCTGGGTGTTTTTGACACGCTCCAGACCTGCTCGGAAACTGAGAATTGCTAAAGCGCGTTGGGCGCTCTGAATGAATAAAAGAAACAGTAAAAATATGAATGAATAAAAGAAACAACGCAAAGATGAATGAATAAAAGAAAGCAATCCCCATGTGAATGAACAAACGAGCGAGCCCGGCCGGGCGGGCGGCCCCGGCCCCGCGGGCCCCGCTGCAGTG
>VZTA01026200.1:334266-356033 GCA_013398855.1 Mohoua ochrocephala
CGGCAGCGCTCCCGGCCCCCGCGCGGCTGCCCGCCGCTCCTGCGGCGCCCCTGTGCCCGCGGCGGTGCGGGGGAAGGACGTGCGCAAGCGATCCGCAGAAATGTTGCTTTTGAAATACTGTGTTCGGTAAAAATCTCTGACCGTGTTTTCAGGTTCTTGGGTGACCTGCTTTGCTTGCTAGTTAGTAAATGTTGTAATTATTAAATAATTCAGGAACAAGTCTCAGAACTTTGTTGTATTAATTACTTTGGTCACACTGCTTTCATCAGCACATGGGTAATGTTGCGGTGCTTTGTCCTGCATCCAGCCTCGTAGTTTTGGTGGGGTGGGAAAGCTTACCTGCAGTGCAGGTAATTTAATGGTAGCCCTGAAGAGTTTTTCCTGTCAGAGTAAGTCAAAGTCCCTTTGATTTTTATTTTTTCTTCATGTAATGAGGGGGGGGGAAAAAAAAAAGAAAAGAGTTCAAAGTTCACTGGTTAGTCTCATCCTATTCATTTAAAAATTACCAAAACCAGATATTATTTTTTTTTCCCACTGCCCAATCAGCCCCTGTTTTGTGTAGAGTAAAGTAGTGTGACCAGTGTGACCTGGTCTGAGAGGATACCAGTTAGTGTGCTGAAATGGATTAATTGAATCAACTAACTATTCCTGAAAGGAGATAATAGATAAAATAGGTCCCAATTCCACAAGATAATTAAGGTAGGCATGTTCTTTAAAAGCCTGATTTGTAGTCCCTTTTATTTCACTGTGGCTGTTTGCACACCAAAAGTTACGTGTATGCTTGATTCAGCACAATATTTTTTCTGTTGTTTTTCCAGCCAAAACAACTAAGAAAGTTCAGCGATAGGTGTGATTTAAATTCTCACAATGAATTTTTTTTTTTTCTGTTAAATTAATATTAAATGACCAATATTTACTGTCACTGTTTTTGACTCAATGTTGGAAAACTGCAGTTGTCTGAAGACCAGAATTTGTCTCCTTTTATCTTTTTTAGTGAGCTGCTTTGCTCCATATTTGCCTTTTGGGAAACAACCAAAGATAAATTTCTAGCTGAACTGTTAGGTTATCTGTATCAGAAAGTTGCAATGATGTTTTTTCATTCCACTTCTGAATTCAGAATAAACTGAGAAATTTTGTTTTTACCATTACTGCCTTAGATCCAACCTACTGCTTACTTGATTTTTTGCAAAATATGAATAGTGAACTCCAGTTCTCTTTCTAAACCTTTTATCTACTACCTGTGTGCTGCAGAACATACTCTCTGTTTTCTAAAACAGCAAATATATTGCCAACCCTTTTATTAAAAAAAAAAAAAAAGAAAATCAGAAAAAAACTCCTACAGCCTTTTTTGGGGGATACCATATGTATTAAAGTGTAAAATATGCTATTAGCAGTGTATTTTGCTTTGTCTGCTTTTTCTTTTAATGAATAGTGGGAAACTATATTAAAAGTTTAGGAACCTCCTGGAGGTGAATTGTTACCTTTATGCATTGACATTTTTTTTCTTTTGACAAAATTGGGAAGATGGAATGAATTTTAGTGAAACCCATATTCTGTCAAGAACCAAATAAACTTACTTGGCAATGGAATTTTTCCTTGTCCTTGAATTTGTTTTAAGACTGCAACAAAAAAAATCAGAGTAGTGGTATTAAAGTCAGACACGTCAAATCTTTTATGTGAGGACAATCTTTATTTGCCTGTATAACACAACTGTTTTATAAGTGCAATAATATTTGTGTAGTTTAACTGAATATTGCTCCCAACCATTGTCTTCAAGTGTCACGGTACAGTTATAATAAGGAGAAGCTTCACTTTCTATTTGTAATCTTTGTTACATTTCTTATAGGAATTATTACAATTTTTGAACTGAAATTTATACAGGATATGGGTTAATAGATGGTAATCTGTTACTTGGCTTACTGTCTGTTTAAAATGTTTTTTGAAGTGCTTCTCTGATCTTTTTGTTTTACTAGTAAAGTGAGCCATAGTTTTCTGAAGGTTTTCTCCTACATGCTCATTCGATTAAGTTTTTTTCCCCAACATGTGTTTTTTCTAACGTTAACAAAAAAACCCTGTAAATGAGATGCATGGACTTTTAAAATGTTGCACATGACAAAGGATGAAAAAACTTGAGTATTTTTATTAAGTTTACTTTGGCAGTCTTATTCCTAGAACAGTGAACTTAGTGCTTGCTTGCTTATTTACTTATTTGTAGTTGAATCAGTATTTCTGGGATCTCTTTTGTGTATTTATTTGTTTAAAATCTTGAGTTCTGGCAATCAAAAATAAAGCACTTTGTCTCCAGCGCTGCAGTTTTAAATGCTGCTGCTGAATTTTAACCACTGCATTAGATTGAAACCTCCATGCTGTTAACCACTGAGCCAAAATGAAATCGACCACTGCATTGAAATCAGAGTTGGCAGTTGTGTACGGACTTGAAGGAGTTGGTAATAGCAGTGCACCCGCGTTCCTTTAATGGGGTTTTTATTCTCTGTTTTTGGTTTTAATGGTGCCATTTTGATTTAAAGACTGTTTCTTAATAACGATGCACATTTTTATTGAAATATTTTCAGTGTAACTTTAGAAGAAAATAACAATAAAACTATCTGTTAGGAGTGGTTTCCTCAGAAACGAAATGTTCTCTTGCATACTCCCATGATAATGCAGTGTGCTTGTTTTATTTATAAAGCAATCTTGTGTAAGAAGATAAGTAAGATGATTTCTTCATGTCTCTTGAACCTTTATTCATGGTTAAAAATTGTAGAATGTATTTATGTTTTATAGAGGAAGTTTTGCTAGGGAGAGATTTTCAGCTTCTGAATTTACATTTTGTAACTTTCTTTTGAATCTGCTTCACCAAGCATATGAAAAATAAGCCTGCTTGCATGGTTGACCTCTTAGTCTTTTGAAATTTTTGTTTCTTATTAATAGGACTGGATCCCTCCCAATTCAGAGTCCATCACCATTACCATAAAGATGAGGAGAATGATGCCTTGGTTGGTGGCCCAGCTCAGCTCACTGATGAGGAGAAATATAGAGATTGTGAAAGATTCAAGTTTTGCTGCCTCAAATGTGGGACAGAAAATATTTATGACAATGTCTTTGATGGTTCGGTTAGTTGGTTTTTTTGTTTGTTTCATTTCTGCTCATTGGTGAGGGAGAAAGACGCTTGTAGGGAGAACAGCTTTTCAGATAGGATTCATATGATGTAGGAGAAGATCCCATATTGTTTCAGTCTTGCTATTTATAGCTTTGGAGCAGATAATTGCTGATAGGATAGTGCTGAAATATTTTTCCCGTTTTTGCATTTCAGCTGTGTCGTCTCGCAGAACTGCGAGATTATCTGTCTTCATTAATCTGTTTGCCCACAGTCGTGAGTGATTGTTGCTGTAACTTTTTAAAGGAATCCTTATCTTAACACCTTAGTAACTTCTAGTTCTCTATTTAATAAAACTTTTGCATAGCAATGGCAGTTTCTTATCCTAAATCATATTAATTGGAACAAAGTGCTTTTTAAACTTGTGTTTATCTTGCTACATCCCACCTCCCTTCTTGACAGTAAGGTTTTTCTATGTTATCTTTCCTTCTGTCTCTGTGAATTGAATAAAAAGTCATAGGGGTACATTCTTGTTGAGAAGTTCTGCCAAAAAATGTATCTCTGACCTTGGATCACAACTTGAAATAGGGCCAAGCATTCAACTCTACAGCATGTTATGTATGTATTAGTCATCGGCAAATTAGCGAGCTTCAGAGTATTGAAGACCTTGAAACTGAAAGCAAATAAATCTTTTATCTAAATTAAAAGTAATTATTTTAAGTTAATTTGGACAAACAGCAGATGTTTTGCATTTTTTGAATCAAAATAAAGCGGTCTTTGGAAGCAAGTAAGAGGAAAAGACACACAAATCGAGTGATACTTTGTGAATCCTTGACTTTTGTTCATCGCAGCTGTAAATAAGACAGTTAATTGCATGTAGACTTGACAAGTTGCAGATGGGCTAGCTGGAGAGGAGTGGATGTCAAACTCCTTAAAAAAATATATATTCCTACCACCAAACAACAGAAGAAATCCTGAAACCAAGCCAAAAATCCCCTCTGTTTCACCTGGAATTAATTAGTGTTGTGCGTGGGGGTTTAGCCAAGATGGCTCACAACAGCTAAGTCTTACCTTGAAAGAAAGTTTTTGAAAGCTGTGTGACTGTCCAGCCTCCCAGGCTGCTGTTGTATTAGTGAGAATTACACTTACTTAATTTCAGCTGTTCACACAACACTTCCAGGTTCTGAAATTTTAATGTCAGGTGTTCGGAAGGTTTCGAAAATAAGGGAATGAGATGGTGCAAAACTGTAAGAGCTATTCTTTGAACTGTGAGGAAATAAAAGACGATCATGTGATTTTTCTTAAATGAGGTTTGTCTCTACAGCCCTGTTGGTAATTTCATAATTAGTATCTGTAAGGTTGGTTTCAAGTTTCTGATCAGTGGATTGAGGCAGAACTTTGTCTCTGATAAAACAATAAACCTGGGGTTTTTTGAGTGGACATGGGGGAGCATGATTTGTCCACAGATTTTTTTTTTTTTTTCCTACTCAACATCTCTTTTTGAATTATTAACTTTGTGGTGTGTTTTCTGAAAGAGCTTTTCCTTCAGAAGAAAATAAAGATATCTCTGACCTACAGTTTTCCCATATGGGTGTGGCCAACCACGATGGGAAGAAAGCAAGCCCAGATATTTTGGGCCCTTTTAAGACTGTTACTTTTAAAAATATATGTATTATGTCTAAACTCCTGTGGTAACTTCTGCTACCATCATCTGTTGTAATGATGCTGTTTTCACACTTCTGTTCTCAGGGGCGATTTATTGAACCCAGCTTGCAGAGGTGCAGCAAGACAGAATGTGAAGAGCCTCCTTTCAGCTATGTGGTTCAAATGAGCAACAAGTTGCTGCTGGACATTAGACGCTACCTCAGAAAATACTACAGCGTAAGTGTGCAGAAAGTACTCTGCCCTATGAAATGAGTTTTTGAAGTAGTGCTGAGTTTTTAGTGACTGTCATGTTACCTTTTTTTTTTTTTTTTTGTATAGTGTACGGTAGTAGCATGCAGCATCAAACCCCAACTTTATGAAAATAAAACAATCAGTGAATTAAAATATTAATTTAGAATGTTTGTTTTCTCCGTTCAGCCTCAAGATAGTTAGATATATTTACATTTTTGTAACCGTGTGTGTCAGCATTATTACAGATGTAGTAGCTCTCTGTTTTTCAGATTTTTAGCCAGAGTGCGTTATCTCAATGCTTTTAGGAAAATCTGTGAAGCCTATCAAATATGTAGATATCAGTTTCTCCTGTAATTGAAATATGATTCCCCTTCTTCAACTCAAATTAATGTATATTGTGTTACATTGTGAAAAGGACACTCAAATGGAGCTCTGTAAAAATTCTTTGAAGGACAGTAGGAAGGGAAATACTCTGAATCTTTCTTACTAATGATTGGGAAGGGGGAAAAAAGAGGAGAAATATGGGTAGTTAATTAATTTGGTATAATTCTCTTCTTTTGAGGGGTAGTGCAAGAAATCCAAAGTGCCAGTGGTAGTGGTTGGCTTTGTATGGTATTGTGGGGAAAAAACGTGCAGTATTTAAAATTCCTGTCTTCTCACTGTCCAGCGTTAGGACAAAACCCACCATGCTTTTTAACTTATATCAATGTGTTTTGCATTTCTCATAGGCTGGAAGCATCATATTTTGTGAATTGGCACATAGCCATTTTGGTCAAATTTTCATAGAGCATCTCATGCTATTGCCTGCCTGCTTGTTTTGATTGTCCAGCATTGCCTGTTTACGCAGCTGCAGGATGAACATAAATTTTGAAGGCATTCATAGCCTTTGTGTGCTCATAACTTTTGGTACACCCAAAAAAGTGAATTGTTTTTGAAAATTTGGCCTGTGCAGGAATGATGTACCTAATTTGTTGTGTGTTTTCCTAAGTATTACGGCATTCTTTTGCAAACGGCAGCTACAATGCTAAGAATTCTCATTGTGGTTTAATACCAAGTGTAAGTGTGTTGAAGTGTACATTTTGTGTTATCTTTCTTCTCTACGAGTTCTTACTGCAATTATAGGTGAGCGTTTTCTAAACTCTCTTCTGGAAGCATAATAATTTCTGAAGGTATAAATACTTCTTTTGAAGATGTTTGCATCAAAAGGAGCACAACACCTTCTTAGACTATTTAAATTCAAGCATTATTTCACAGGGTAAGGATAGATTGTTCCTTTCCATTGAAGTTAAAGGTAGATGACTTGGGCAGGTGAAGTCACCAGAATGCGAGATCTCACGTTACTTTATTGCAAAGTCCGACTGTCTGCAAAATTATCATTATATTAAAGTATTATTAAATAATAGGTCTAAGTAATATGTTTACACTGACTCTTTTTGTATGAAAATTGCTTTTTAGATTTAATGTATGTACATTATGATAATAGTGCCGCATGCTAAGTAATTTCAGGCATATAAAGTGTTAGAAAACACGTGCATAAGACATGCAGTAGTGAAATGGTATGAAGAAAGATCCATTTAAGGGCAGGAGAAATTCTTATTGCCGATAAGAACAAAAAGCGGTGTAATGTTTTGCTCTGTTTTCATTTTGGTTGGCTGTTTTGTCTTCTTTTAAGACCAAGCTATGAACCAAACTGAAATGTTTAAATATTGAACATTGTAATTTGCTTACATAAGTCTATTAAGTATCTTACTACGTGGTATATTGGATAATTAAGATAATGAAAAAGAAAATTATTTGTCCATGGAAGTAAAAGCTTCAGGATTTTTTTTTACTACTGAGAATTTACTTTTAAACTAGTTAGCTATAATGAGGTTTAAAACCACTTTTTGACTGTGGAATACATTCAGACTCTGGAAATGTGAGATTAATTCCCAGATTGCACATTAATTTTCTTTTTACAAGAGGGCTTTTCATGGAGTTGGGCAAGTAAACTTTTTGTCCTGTTAGCTCCTAAGAAAATCAGATGCTGAGACTTCTCGTTTATTCCTTTCATCCAGTACTTGTAGTGACTGTATAACAGCTGGAGTTGAAATTCATCAAATGGGTGTTTGCACTAATATATATAATCCGATAAGCTATAAAGACACACCCAGAAGTATTATGGCAAAGAACTGTCTGAACAAAACATTTAATGAAACTTTCAGGCTCTTATTAAACAATCTCCTATTGTAGTAATTGCATCTGAAAAGCACAGAAATACCAATTTGTATGGGTCAAATATATTGTCACTCCATTTAAAATTTTTTTTAGCTATTATTTTGTTTGTATGTTCGTCAAATGGCACATAATACAAAAACATAAAATGCGAAAATGTGGTTTTTAACCTGTAAATAATGAGCTGCCTTTTATGAAGACAGCCCTATCAAGAGCCTTTCAGCCTGATCCACAGCTCACGGAGATGAATAAGCGTACTTTTTTTCAGTGAGCTTTGAATCAGATTTTTTTAAAGTGTTTAAGTGTTCAAGATGTTGCTCGTTGTTTCCTTTAGTCTATTGAAATGCTTTTATATGTGGCTGTGTAAATTTAGGGGCGGGAGGGAGTGCCATAAAATCTAAAAGTAGAAAATCTACTTGCCCTTTTTGGCACATGAAACTGTGTTAAGTAAATAAATACAATCATGATATACTACGTTCCTGTAAAAAGATGGAAATGTCAGTGCATAAATAGAATTTTGTCAGCCTGCTACAATCCCATTGTTTCTGTAAATTACCCGCCTTTATATGAAAATATCTGCTTCGGCAATAATTTTTTGCCATTAAACATTGAAATGTTTTATATTTGACTTCCAAAACATATCTGCCATTGCTCCAGTATTTACAGATTTCTTAATGGTATTAACGATATCAATTTTGATAATCTTACTCTTAAATGTAAATATATTTAAAAATGACATGGAAAGATTTTATTTCTTCTCAGAAATGCATTTATTCTATGAGAGATTGGTCCTGTTGTGTGCTTTTTTTTTTTTTTTTAATTCTGCTTCAGAAGAGCAAATAGATGAAAAGAGAGAGAAACGCTAGCTAATCTAAATTGGGAAATGAAGAGGGCTTTTTTAAGCATGAAAATTTCATCATCTTGTCAGCTGGCAGAATGCCTGCTGTGTGGATTCACAAAGGCTAAGAATTACACTTTCATGAAATTTTCCTCACTAACTGCCCTGGTTAATTTGAAAGATAACCCACTGTTCTAATTCATTCCTCAATTGGGCGGTGCAGGTTTTATCTTTGATCTGACAAAGCATTTGTGTTAATCGTTTTGGCCCTCTACTAGACACTCTTGGGATTGTGCTTTTACAATAAATGTGTCTGTGATAGCTCTTTAGTCTATTATACTTACAATAGATCCATAGAACTGGTAATTAATTCTGTACTGCTTTGGAAATGGGGAAGAATAGGTGTAGCTCTGTCAAGTGCTGCTGGGAAGTTTGTTTAGCTAGTTCATTTTTGAAGTGTTACCCTCAGCCATCAATGAAACATCCATGCTAGGGAATGGGTAAAAGCTGAAATATGCAAGCATAACTGGAAAAACTGACCAACTTTCCTGCTTAAGCAGGGTGTCATTTCAGTTATAGTGAGTGGATCTAATTATTATGTTGGAACCTGTTTTGTGTTTCCCACTGGAATAGTCAAATGCTCATTTTTGAGCACTTGGTAAACAAATACCAACTCTTAGATCCCCTTTTAAAAGCCCTGTAGAAGTCAATATTCATGACAATAAAATGAAGCCCGTATCTTATCCAGCTGTTCAGGTGTTAGTTTTGCCAGCTAAAAAGAACTGAATAAAAGCCCCCAACATGTTGCATATGCCATTTGAGCAGTAGCGAAATTCGTACAGAATTGGTTGGACTGGGAAGCTGTTCTCCCTGAAGCAGCAGGTTTTTAATTTTTTTTTTTTTTAATACACGTGTACACCTGTAGTGTTGTTAGTAGTATATTTATAGGCTAAAACCTGTTTTTATATAGATGCTCTTTCTGTGCTGTCTGATCAATAGTGTATGGCATCTGTAGAACTCTGTATACAGTTTTTCAGAACACATAAAATGATGTGAACTTCAAAAGGATTTTTAAAAAATACGGAAAAAATCTCGGTCCAACCTATATTGCACTGTTTTTGTTTCGCAGTCTTNTCGTTTTCTACTGGACCACTGTAACCCACAGGCAGAAGTGAGTTTGAAGGCTATTGAACACTGCTAAATAACTTTATACTGTTCAGCTGTGAAAATTCAGTGTTCAATAGCCCTCAAAATTTCTCATTTCTTACCTGTGGTGGGGTGGTCTACTGCTTGCACATTAGGTCGCAGTATAAAAGCATCTTCAAGATCTTTGAATTACTTTATATATATATATATATATATAGCTGTTCTGGCTCTTGTATATGCGTTCAAGGGATTTGCATTAGTATTTTGCGCACTTAAAAAGGTAAAATATTTATAAATAAGATAACATTATGAGAGGCCACAGCAGTCACACAGATTTTGGGATTGCGTGGCATATTTGCTTAAGAGAACAAAGATGACAGGGCTCGTTCTGAACCCGAAATTTCCCACACCTCGGTGAAGTGTCGCCAAGAACCCACAGGTGTACACCCCATGAGCAGGTGAAAATATGATTGTAGATGATGGTGATGACTTCTGTAATCATGTTCTCGCAACAGTCATGCATTGAAAGTGTTTTTGTTTGGTTGGGTGAGTCGGGGTAAGAAATTTCTTTGGCGTGAGGGAAAGGTGTCTCGTAGTGGTAATAGTACAATATTTTATTTATTGCTGTGCTAATAGTACTAGAATTATATGGGCACGTGATGAAGAGTAGTTAGGGCCAGAATTGTGACACCAGCTGATGTGGTAGGCGGAATCAGATAGCTAGACTCTGCCTTCAAATTAACTCCAGTGATTATTTTCAGTCCTTTCTGTATGTATGGAAATAGGTTTCTGAGTCTTTTCCAAGTTTGAACTTGTATCACTGTCATTTTGGTTTATACATACAGAAACAGAGATGTTTATTTTTAGTACTGAAAGCTTCCAAGTCAAGGCAGAATTCAGGGCGATTGGAATGAAAGATAAAATATTAATGTGATTCCCTTCACAGTTTACTGGGAACGTGAGAGAGAGAAGGGAGGAGGTTGCCACCAGATTATCGGGAGTTTCCTCCTCCCTTCCACAGTAGTATTTTGTGATCTGCTCCTTGATTGAGGTTGACAAGTGAGTTGTGTTTGGAATCAAGTTTTGGTTAACCAGGAGGAAGTTAGAAATGTCTTGATTATTGAAACGGGGACGTCAGTATTCTACCATATGGAAGTGTAATACATCTGTCATAATTTATGTTTATTGAATAATAAAAGATAACTCTTTTGGTCACTGTGTAGTGCATTTTGGGGATGAGTAAGCAGTTGTTTGTCACAGCACTCATAGAGTCCATTAACTGGAATCGATTTGCTATTACTGCAACTTCTCCATGATCTGCCCTGTAAAGGAATTGTTTGGTTCAGACTTTCAGCATCAATACAATTTTTAGTGAAGTGTTTCAAAGTAATGATCGATATGTCTTTACACAAAGGGTTTAACTCTCCTCATTGGATTTTACCAGCCATGACGGACATGCATCCATCTCACTGGTGGTTGAGAGAGGCTAAGCATGGCTCCCTGCACTCCAAATTTTAGCCACCGAGAGTGAGTTAACGTAAGCAAAGAAGCAGAATCTGTACTTAGTCCCCAGTCTGGTACCTTGCCAGAGAAGGCTTAATGACACTAGATATCTCTGTCGGCTCTTTGTAGAAAAGGCTCCCCAGGCTGGCCACCGCATGGCTCAGGTTCTAAGAAACGTGGATTGCTTCAATAGAGTAAAACTAACTTTGTAATTTCCTCTGTAGGTAGAATGCAGGAATGTAAGGACTTATTATCACAATAATTTGTCTGCTTAGGCTTATAAATGGCAGTGTTGTGAACACGGTGTTACAGGAAGTGTGCCCAGAGGTAAATATGGTCGTGGTTATGATT
The DNA here is from genome assembly GCA_013398855.1 of Mohoua ochrocephala. Taxonomy (NCBI): domain Eukaryota; kingdom Metazoa; phylum Chordata; class Aves; order Passeriformes; family Acanthizidae; genus Mohoua; species Mohoua ochrocephala. The sequence goes on from VZTA01026200.1 coordinate 345,312, forward strand.
GCCACCAAGTGTGTAATGTTTACCTAGGTGATTGAATCACTCATCTAATAACAAGATGTTGCTGTCTTCAGAGGATTACAGAAAGCACAGTCTTTGAAGGTACTCTGTTGGAACTGATCTGTTGCCCCGGTCAAAGCAATGATGAATTTCGGCAACACTTGGAGAGCAGGTTTGTGCTGCAGTAGAGAGATGCAGTTGCAGCTCAGTGTATCTGATCTGGCTTTACACTGGCTACAAAGTGTGTAGCTTTGGTGTACCAGTAGCAGCATTTGTTAGGAGATTCTGTAGCCCAGAATTTTTAAATCTTGGGCAAATCTGTGCATCCTGTGTAGAGATACTCCACAATGGCATTACTGGTAGTGCTTGAGAGAGAGTGAGCAAATGTGTCCTCCTCCTGATGCCTTGGATTGACAGAAGCACTACAGATACTGTATAGATTTGGAGGATTTGCTGCTTCTGAGTCTATTTTAATAACAAATAATGAATCACAAGAGGGTTTATAACAAATCACTGGTCTTGAAAGGATCGTTGTTCATCTTTCTTCTTTTTACAGGAGTTTTAGAGAGACGTTTTAAATTATTTTAGGTTTTTATGTTCAATTTAAAGTTTGATGGAAAATTATCCCACTAGTCTATAATTAGAGACATTACAAGAGGGAAAAGTCCAGGTAATCTAAATAAGGAATAAAATAAGTCTTAAAACCACAAGTTCTCATGGAATTCTGATGTACTTAATGCCTTATACTATAATAACTTGGGCCAACCAATTGCTGAAATACCAAACCAGATTGAGTCTGTATTAGTCTACAGAACTTTTAATAGAGAACCAGCTTGCCAGGAGATTACACAAGTGCACAAGTTCTGTTGGCCTTGAATGCCTGGTGCTGTTGAAGTGTGTGTAACCGGGAATGCTTTCAGTGCCTAAGCACCTTGCATCCGTCAGGAGAACCAGAGTTAAAATCTGAAGGTGAAGAGACCATGTTTTCTCTGGACATAATTCCTTCCATAAGAATAAGTTTGCTTGATGTTCGTGACCTAAAAGTGGTGTGCTTATCAGAAATGTTCTTGTAGAAGTCACTATTAATATGGAAATCCATGGTTCAATGCCGATTTTAGAAAGTGAAAACTGTTTGCTTTAAGCCTTTTCTAAAAAAACCAAAACCTAAAGTGGCACCATCTGTGGTAGTTCAGAATTGAATGGACATATAAAAGGAAAAAATATGGATTGTTTTATAATAACTATAGTAAATCTATGTTACCTATCCTAAAGTTTCTCAGTCTTTATCATGAATTTTTCCTTCAGCTTCAAAAGTATGCTTAAAATAAATTTTACGGTATTTGGGAAACGAAAATGTTTTTCATGCAGTTGCCTTCTTTTGTAAACAGTTTTGTTTGATGCTGTCTTTCATAGTCCACATTCCCAAAGATAATTGAACAAGAAAATCATGGGGGTGGGAGGCAATTGAGGGCATACATGAAAAACTTCATCTGTGTTTGCCCTAGAATGCTTTTCCTTTTGGCATAGTGGGAATGGCTTTTGCAGGTGTTTATTTTTTCCCTACTCTTAGATGTTAAAAGGATTATTTTCATTTTTTTCTGGTTTCAAGCAGTTACAGTTGCCAAAAATAATTCTAGCAATGTTCAGTCACTCTTCTATTTCTCGATAAAACATTCTTAGAAAAATTAAATAAGGTGTTCCTCAACAGAAGTTATTTCAGTATTCAGAATCTCATCATAAGGAAGCTTTGTAGCTAGAAGATAATTTTAAAAACTTTTGTTCATCTAAGCAGCTGTTTAGGTCTCCTTGATGTTTAGTATTTGGTGCAGCGAGGGAAAATGGGTGAGTGCGTCAGCGTTCGAGAATTGAACACATCAGGTGAGGAGTACCTCAGACCTTTCAGCTTGGTTCCTGGAATTAAGTTTATATATGTGAAGAAACCTCAGAGCAGTGAGTCTGGGCAGCACCATTTAGCTAAACTCTTCTGCCTTTGTGTCCTCATTCATGTGCTGTGGGAGGGGGAAGGTAACCCTTGAGTTGGGTGAGGCTTCTGGGGAATTACTAATTTTTCATTTATGGTGGCCAAGAGAAGCAGTACCAGCTATAATGCAACAAATTTTCTATAAGATACCCTGTATCCTAGGAAACACCATGGTCAATTTTAGCAGCCTGCGCTGTGTTAGAGTTGACATTTGTTCCTCTTCCTGACTTGTGAAACCTGTAGTTCTACAGGTTTGTTTGAAAGGAATAGTTTTAAGAGCCAGTGAAGTTTCAAATCATCTGAGTTCAAAAAGAGATGTTACTTCATTTTAATTGAGACTGTTCCCATCTGCAGGAAGAAATGACAAATACTGTTACATTAGATATGGCTTCATAAAAGGGTTTTGGATTTGCTTCAATGTCTTGGTCAGAAGTCAAGTCAAGCTGCACAGGGTTTGTTTTCTGCAGAGTACCAGTGTTTCCTGCAGTGGATATGTACAAGTGGATTTTTTTTTTTTAATGCCCAGGCATTAAGCAAATAACTGCTTTGTATGCCTGCTTTGGGAGGTGGTGTGTGATTTGAGTGCAGAACCTTCTTCCAGTGCATGTAGTCAGATAGTAAAAATGTGCTTCAAAACAGTTGTTGGCCCAAATGTAACATCTGTTGTGTTGGTCTCTGTGAAGAATCCTGGAAGCTTATCAGTCAGGTTGGCTAGATTGGTCTTCAGATTACATTTCATTATATGCCATCTACTGATGGACTTCACTTCTACATTTTACTGATTGTTAGTTAATCTATGACTTTTATTCAATCAAACAGGGTTTTTCCACTGTTTCTTTTTTAAATTGAGCCTGGTGAAGTGGCAGCTCTGTCTGTGCTTTAGTCCTGTACATTCTGTGATGGCACACTGTTTTAAAGGCCTTTTTATTGCTAAAGATGAACCTCCCCTCTCTGTTTCCATGCCACGCTTCAGATTATTGTGTCTTCAGTCTGCCTGCAGCTGCAGCGTCCTATAACATGAGACAAAAGAAAAACGTCTGTAGTCCTGCTAAAACTGTTAGAGCAGCTTAATGACAGTCTTGTTCACTTTCTTCTGAATGAAGAGTTTCAGCTATCCAGCTATCTCCAGTCTAGGAGAGTGTGTTGGGCTTGGAATCCGTGAATGTGTGAGAGAAACGTTTCTGAAGTCGTCTAAAGGCGTGCCAGATTTCTACACGAGAATTAAGGCTCTGCAGAACTTGACAAGTAGATATTTTCCTTTTTTTCTGAACAAAGTCATTAGCTTTGTAAGTGGCATCTGCAAGAGACATCACAAATCCATGACACTATCAGTAAAGATCTCCAGATAGGAATGTTTATGCAGTGACTGAATGAATTCCATCTAAAAATAAAAATCTCAGTTTCAGAATTGTAGCAGATACTCAGAATGCCTTGCCATGTGTACCTTCCACCTGCTATGGAACAGTACAAACCAAACGTTGGTGTTTGAAGGTCGGTTTGTTTTTTATGCTGGACAGAAAACAACACGTCTTTGTCTTGTTTTTTCCCTTTCTGTATTGGTGTCTACAGGTCAAATGTGGAAAATAAGAAAGGATGAACTTCCAAATGGATTTATTTAATTAATACATCCACTCTACAGCAATATCATCCCAGACATTGATTTAGCTGGCATTTTTCTTGTATTCTTTTTCATTCATCTCTTTTATCCACCTGTCTTAGAAGATTATATACATGCACATGTTGGAGAGCATTTTTGTAATAATATGCTGTCCTTTCCTAATGAAAATTTGGTCAACCTAACAATATTATTCCTTTTACCCTCATTTGATGGAAGTTCCTGTGTTAATACCTTCAGTTTGGATTATGTGTATTTATAATGTCTTTTTTAAGATGTTTGCATTAGCAACACTTAATTTCTGCACTCTGACTTGAATGTGAAGTATTTAGCATTGTGCATATTTTATAGTTGGTATGTCTTAATTGTTTAAATTTTTAGAATTTACTGGATTTGGAAGAATTATCTGAAAGGACAAAACATGAGGTGGAGTCAAGTGGAGGTGTATCCTCATCAACTCTGCAGTCAGCCCCCATTCCTTTGAGTGCAAGGCAACCCAGCTGTGAGGATTGCTGGCCACACTCACTCTCATCAGAGAGAGAAAGAGGTGGGGGGTGGGGAGAGAGAGAGAAAATTAGCAAGACAAAATTCCTTTCTATCAATCCTGTCTTTACACAAATTCAGACTTCTGAGTTCCCATACGTGAGTGTGTAACTTAATTTCCAAATTACATGATGAAAGCACATCTGTCCCAAAATTAATACCTCTTGAGAATATCATAATTGTATATACTGAAAATAATTAGTATCTGTAATTTGCAAGTCATAAATGTCTAATTTTTAGCGAAGTTGTTTGTTTCCATTTAAGATAAATTCTCAATTTAATATCCAAAGCAACATTTGACTATACTACAAAGGGGCCAGAATTGTTTAAAAACAGAGAACCCCCTGGCCCCCCAAAATACGGAGGCACAAAATGGCATCTGCTGTGTTCTGTTGCAGAATAAAACATTAGATTTCTGCAAGAAGTTTGTAATTGCTGTAGTAATTTTTATTGGCTGACGTATTTTTTTTCTTGTACTGGGGCGATTCATGCTGGATGATCTTGCAATAGAGCTAGCAGATTCCAAGCTGCCCATTACTGACCACCTATCAAGCGCAAAGACTGAATGTAGAGTTTGAATTTGGTAGAAATTCTCTTTATGTGTATCTACCCGTGCATCCATTTATCTGTCTGAGTATGAATAATGTCATTAAGATTGGTACGACTATTTAGAAATATTAGATAGCATTCCAGTAGTTCATGCAGCGTGGATTTCTTATGCCATTCTTTAGTATTTGCATGTGGTTTTTATGCTTGCTTGAAGGAAGCAATTAATCAAATCCCCCCTCCCTGCTACTGCTTTTTGTGTCTCTTTTTCTTTCTGTGATAAGAGATCACCATTTATACTGAGTTGTTCCTTTAATGGGGCATCTTTTGGGGATCGCATTGTCAGGATTTTGTTTTTTTTTTTTAACCCCATCACTTAAGTAGCAGAAATAGAGTAAACTGAATTGTGATATGGTCCTTGGGAGAGTTTCACGTATGATTAAACATAAGGTGGTTTTAGGATCAAACACCCCTTCTGCCTTCCTACTCCCTCAAGTAAAAGGTACTGAAATACCTTCTAGAGAATTCATAATTTCAATTCTGTATGTTCTGATTTGTCTTTGGAGGCTTCCCAACAAGAGTGAGTCAGGCACACTAAGACTTAGGAAATAAGGCTGTACTGTCTGCCAAGAAATGGTCAGGGATTACTCCAAAGTCTCATTTTCAATGTTTCTCCTGCGTCCATTTCTAAAGGGCTTCATGAGGCTCGTGGCAACGTGCCACCCAGTAATCAGGTGTCATTCAGAAAAAGGCTGGAGTAGCACATACCTATTTGAGGAGCATCTGAGACTGTAGCGAAAATAAGGAAAATTATCTAGGGAGTGATTACAAGCTTTCGTAATGAGAAGTACGTTCAGTTTCTATATAGATTAAACTGGTGTCTTTCCAGACACAGGTCTGGGTATGAGAAGCCAGCATCATAACCGAGGCTTAGTCCCTCATATTGATGGAGTCAGTGTGATTACTGGCCATTTTTGGTTTTTTAAAGACAAAAGGCAGCTAGACAGATCTCTTTCCTTCCCATTTTTTTTCACCCTAATTTTAATTGTAGGTAACTCTTTAGCTACGAGGTTTCCAGCTTTCTCCCTGTGGTGAGTCACTGAACTATCTGGAACAGATCAAACATGATGCAGCACTAGGAGGCTGTTAAAAACTCTATTTTGATAGGAAGGACCTTCAGAGGCAGCACAACATCCTTAAAATAAGTAACTTAGTGAAAGAAAATGCGGGCTCATAGAATCATTGAAGGTCTTGGTTTGGAAGGGACCTTAAAAATCATCCAGTTCAGCCCCCCTGCCATGGGCAGGGATGTCACCCATTAGATCAGGTTGCTCAGTGCCCCATCGAGCCTGGCCTTGAACACTGGCAGGGATTTACCTCTCCTATTGTCTTTGATAGTTTCTTCAGATTAATTCTAGCAGATTTCATTAGTTGTTTTTAGGACATTCCAGCTATGTTTGAATAGCGATACTAACAAAGGAGTTTTGCTTTTTGCATCTCTTAAGTGTTTTGGAACTCTTAGGAGAGGCTCCCTTTGGATTACAAAAGTTGTTAAAAAAATCGAAGTGTTACACATTTACTGGGTACATCTAACTTGACTTTTTGGGTGAAAGTCAGTTTCTTGATAAGAAATCTGTAAAATGTCTTGCTGGGCAAGGTTGTCTGACCTTATGAGATACCAGCACACACACAGAGAGGTAAACAAATTCCTTAATTTCCCATTCTGTTCTGTATTATTGCTTTCCATTCTGACTACTCAGTCGAGATCTTCCATACCTTTCTGTTATTCTCAAACATTTAAGCATTATCTAATAAATGTATTTCATTATTGTGGCTAATGCTTTTAAAAAAAAAAAGTTTAAGACTTTTTCTGAGCAGGAGAATAGTAAAATAATTCTTCCAACCGCTTAGAAAGTTTCTGGAAAGTCATTAAATGCAAGAAAAATCTTCCTTCTTTTCCAGAGTGCAGGATGTCTACTTCAGTGAAGTTGTGCTTGACACTAAGATGTTAACTTTTACAGGAGGTCTTTCTACTGAAGAATTCTTTGTTGCATTGCCTAAAGGAAAATATAGGCCTAATGTTGTTTCTTATTAGTTCTTCAATTTTTTAACCCAACATCTTTTTTTTAGAGCAAAGCTGTATGAAAACTGTCAGATTATGAAACTCTGCTACTTCTTCAGAGAACCTTGGGGCCAGCCTCAGATATTTTATTGCTTTTGCATCTTTCACAAGAGATAGACAAGAATATGCTTTCATTGAATTCACATGTTGTTTGGCCAATTTTTTATAATCCCGTAAATACAAATTGTACCCTGGTTATCCATCTATGTCTGTCAAGCAAAATTTAATGGATGAGTGAATGAGTCAAATTCTATGCATGGAAATATACAAATATGCAAAATATGGGTCTAATTACAAGGCTGCTGAATTTACACAAGGTCAGGTAAACAAGGCACTCTGTAATGATTATTAATTGTTAATAATGCCTTTGGCAAAACACATTTCTGCTTTGAACACCTAACAGCTTTGCATTTTTAGTTATATGAGACAGCCAGATTGGTCAACTGTTGAAAAAAATAAAAAACCTCACCTCTGTAATTGCTTATTAATTTTATCTCAGTAATGGCAAGGTTACTGTTCTGAAAAATAAAAGTACATTCTGCAGTTACGTGCGAAAGTTCCACAGTAAAAATCAAATAAATGCATTATCATTCATTCCTTGAATAAATGAATAAATTAATTTACAGATAACTTGTATCCTCATAAGGCAGTCCTAGAAGCTCTTTCTGTCTCATCCTGTGTGATGAAGAGCCGTTTTTTCTGAGTCATCGTTGTCCTTTGAAACAGTTGTGGGTTTTTGAAGGTGTTCAGTCTGTCCTACCTGAATTCTGTTGCCATTTCCTTCAGCCTCATCCACATACCTTTTACACTTACCTCTCTTTGGTCAATTGTAAATATTTGTCATGTGGCTTTAAGACAGAGTAATTTGCAGGAAAGGAGAGAAAAAAAGGCTGAAATGGGAACCGTGAGGTTCCGTTGTTAAATGACATTAAACCATGCAAATAAAAATTCATTTTCTTTGCTCTATGTTTTATAATACTGGACTGTAAGGTTGAATGAGCAGTTAATTTGGGCAGGAATGGTGAGGGTGGTTGCAGGTAGAAAAACATACCTATAACACATTTCATAGTTTTGCCTGACATTTTTCCCTGGTGTTGCAAGTACAATTCTCTCCTGTTACAAACTGTGCAGCAGCCATAGCTTTCTTTCAGCAGTACTCCTTCCTTTCTATAGCACTGCCACAGTCCTAAACTAACATATTTTGAAGATGAAACAAGTTTGAATATCATGAGAAATAAAGTTTTCAAATTTCATTTGAATACTGAGAAAGTCATGATTTTTGAAATGTTTTTTAGGTCATTGCAGGCCAATGACATGGACTGGCTAAGCATTAAACTACGAACAAAGGAGTTTTATTTAATGAAGGCATTTGCTCAGTGTAGTATTGGTCTTTTACAGTAGCTGGGTGCTTAATGATTGAAGGAACTTTCTCCAAGACCATTTTTCCAGTAGAATTTTTGGTAAGAGATGCAACTTCCTAGTTAGCAGATGACTTGTCTGATAAAACTGAAGTGTTTTCATCTGTATGGCTGTGCGAGGCTCTGCAGACAGAGCTTCTGTCTGGCACTTCATGTCAAGGAGTTCCAAAGGCTATTGGAGAGAGTTGAAAATATTTCGGTTTTTCACTGCTGTGGTTTTGTCATCTTTTCAGCTTCACTGCAATGCTATTTTGAATTGCAAAGAAAGGTAAACAAAACAACAAGTTTATCATCTGTATACTGTATTGTCCACATTTGTAGGCTTTCTTTTGTCAACTTCTGGTTTTATGGACTCTCTTTTGCACTCCTTTTATTCCTCTTTTGCCATGATAGTTTGTGGTGGGTAAATATCAGCAAGCACTGATGTTCTCTTAAGTGAGCCATGGTTTTCATGGGTACACAAAGGCCGTACCTATTTATCAGAGTCCTTTTCATCTTCTGTTTTCTCAATATTCAAGTGTAGAATTGCTTGTAGATTGTTTTTAGCACTGCAAACGATCAGCCTTACGGCAGCTACTGTATTAAACATCTTTCCGTTTCTGATATTAACCTTCTATTAGTCTATTAATTCTGAGAATTTGTAATGAAAATCTTTCTACTTGATTTACTCTTTGTGCTGTGCTTGTGGTTCCTCTCAAGCTGCTCTTCCTTATTTTCAAATGTTAGCAGAAAGTTATGTTATTTCACTGTATCTGTTATGTTTATAACCATGGAAAAATTTACTCTATCATACTTTTTTTTATTTATGGAGCTGGTTTTGTTGCTGTTCTTTACACTGGTTTCTTCTGTCTGGTTTTAGTAATGTGCCCAGAATTGTAGACATCGTTTCAAGCAAGGCCTCTCTGCTGCCTTTATACAGACAAATGACTTCTTTTAGTCCTTTGTTCAGTTTTTTTTCTCTGCTTCTTTCTTTTCATTCACTTTTCCTTTTGATTAATGTATTATTTTAGCATAATTTTTGCCTTTCAGCATCAGTCTCTTACTGTGAGCTAACGTTTATCATTCTCACATCTCTTCTCCATCCTCCCCTCGCCAATATGGCCAGTATTATCTGTGCTGGTTTTTATATTTATGCTCTTTTATGACTTTCTATTTGTCTGTTGCATTTCTGAATCTTTTCTATTTTCAACTCCCGCAAGAAGTTATTCCAATTTGTATGTAACTGTCACCTAAACAGTTTCTGCTGTTGATTGTTTTGGCTCTGAGCAGAAAGCCTGGGTGGTAAACAGCCTTATAAGCTTAGCAGAGGCTAAACTTTTCCATCTTTCAACATGAGGAACTCTCAATTCTGATATGAATTATTTGTCTTTTCTCCTATGTCCGTGTTAGAGCCAGTCTGGATTCTTGCTGGCAAATTGAGTCTGTTTGGGTCAAGCTGACCTCCCTCAGAAGTTTTGTCATTTTGGATTGCTGCAGGGATCTAATTCTTACTTTTTTAGTATTTCTCTTTTATGCCATGCTGCTAATACCATGCTGCTAATAGATTCTACTTAGATAAGTTTTGTTACTTCCTGTAAATTCTTTAAATGATCACCCTTTTCCACTGTTTAAAAAATACCTATGAATATCTGAAGGTTTTTTGATAATTAAGAAGTAGTCCTTATTTTACAAGTGTGGTACTAATTTTTGCTGTGGTACAAGCAAAACAAAGTGTAAGTACGTAATTTGATCGCTTGGACCAGGTTTGGGGCAATTTATGCTACTGATTGAATTTTGGAGTTTTAGTTTTTTTCTTTTGCTAATTTCAGTAAAGGTATAGGGTACATTGTAACTGATATATTTTTATTTTATTTTTTTCCCCTTCAACTTTTATGCATATTGGTGAGTTCAGTCTGTTTTGCAAACACTTACTAATGCTATAATACGTTTTCCCATATCTCCCTTCTCAAATTTTTACTGTTATTGATTGAAGATTCAATTGAGAAATGTGTTTAGAACCCTGCTTTCTGTGGTAATCATAGAAGTCAGTGGGAAGACAAGAAAATTGTATTGAAAGAAATTGTGTGCGTGTGTGTTTTGTGTTTCAGCATAGATTATCTCTGCCAAAATAATAGCTGTCATTTTGTTCTTGTTATATTAGTGGCCTGTAGCTTACTACTACCCCTTTTGCCTTGCTTTTGTCCATTCGTCTATTTGTGAGTAGAAAGAGAATTTTGTGAAGGGCCATAATTTGGGGGCTTTATTATGCTAATAAAATCAATATTTTGTTATCTATTTAAATTAAATATTCCAAGATGGTGACCCCCCTCTACCCTGGTATCAAAGCTGCAGACCTTAACATTCAGTGACTTTGAAACTTGAGTTCTGTTTAGAATTTCACGTCATGCCTGTCGCAGGAGAAAAAGATGGAAAATGTATACGCTGAGCCTATAGGACTTCCTGCAGTGCTTATTAATCCTTTATGGATCATTTGAAATGTTTCTAGTTTATTTAAGCTTTG
>VZTA01026201.1:7687-52853 GCA_013398855.1 Mohoua ochrocephala
GGGGGTGCCCGGGGCAGCGGGAGGGTTATCCTGGCGGTGGAGGGATTATCCCGGGGCAAAGGGAGGCTATGCCGGGGATGGGTGGCGGTACCCCGGTGCACAGCAGAAGCCCCCCGGGACTCCCCCGTTCTCCCCGCCGCCGCCGCCCCGCCCAGGAAGCGCCCTTTGCCCCCGCGGAGCAGGATCCGGGAGCGCCGGGCGGGAGCCGCCCTGCAGGTAGGCTGGGCGCTGTCCCCGCCCGCCGGAATGGGGCCCGGGGGCGCCGGGGCCGGGCTTTGAACCCCCTTCCGTGACAGGGCCTTTGTGTGCCGGCCCTGCGGAGGAAGGAGCCGGCCGGAGGAGACAGGGGAGGGCCAGCTTGTCCCTTCTGCCGCTGCCGTCCCTGTCTGCTTGCATCCCCTGCCGATAACGCAGCTCCCCCGCGTTCCCATCCGCCGCAGAGCAAACGCTTGTCTTTCCCCAGTTCCCGCCCAGTGCCCCTGATCGCACCAGCTCTGCACGCCTGCCCCTGCTCGGTGGGAAATCCTTGTCCCCTCCTGCACGCCCTCCTGCCTCTGGCAGAGACTTGTCACGGCCCTCCCGTTCTGCCTCCTGTCCCCCCACCCTCGTGTGTGATCAAATCTGGCAGCGCAGGGAAGGGGGCTCTCACCACTCCGATGACTGCGGCTGCATAATTAACCGCTTTCGGTGATTAAAAAAAAAAAAAAAAAAAGTCATCACCTTTTGATTTTACCGCAAACATTATCTGTCCCAAAAAATAGCTGTGGAGGAGGAAGATTTGAACGTGCCCGGCACGGCCATGGGGAGAGCGCTCGGCTGCTGGTGGCACGTCAGGAGCGCGGGAAGCTGAAAGCGTGGAGCTCTGCACTAGGATGAGTCCCAGAACCTCCGCACCTCGCTACAGCCATGGCAGGAATACAGAGCTGAGTGGTCAGAAAAGAAATTGAGAAGCCAAGGTAAAGAGCATACACTGTAGGATCCAGATGCAAAAGTAGGCTATGACAACACTAAAGCCAAGGCCTCAGGAACAGTAGGGTTTGTTTGCAGAGCCTCCCTGAGGAGGTCCAGATTGGGTACCCTTCATACCTTGTTTTAGTAAAGCTGTGGATATCGCGTACGGGAACCTCACATACACGGATGATCTCTCTGTTTTGGTTTTCACATTCAAGCAATAAATACACCCAAGGAAATGCTTCTGCTAGTAACAGATTAAAACCCTGCAGGAATGTCCCCTCTGTTGATGCAGTTTGTGCCCTCCTTTCACAGAGACATGACTGTGATCCTGGGAAAGGAAGTTCCTTCTTCCTCCTGACTGCCCTGTTAGTGGTTTAGAAGTTCCCCGTTTCATGCTATAGCAAATCTGAGCATAGCAACAGTGTGTCAGTGGCAACCTGAACTACGAATTTTTGCAGGGTCGGAAGGGAGCTCTTCCTTCTACCTTGTCTGCCTGCTGAGGTGCTCCCCAGGGCAGTGGTTGTCGGGCATTTGTCAGATGCTGGTGCCACCTCTGAAATGCTAATGGATTCGCTCCTCCAAAGTTCCTGTTTGTTGACAGCTTTCAGAGCAAACCCCTTCTGTTTGTGGTGAGTTGCCTGGGGAAAATGTCTGTGTGTGGACACGGTTCTGACTGCAGCTCTGGCGCGGGGGCTGCCCATCTGGTGCACCTTACAGCATGTAAATAGCTTGGGCTGGCTGAGCTGCCAAACTGTTGCAGCAGAAATTCTCGGGAGTGGCAAAATCCTGAGAGCTGCAGGGCTGCGGAAAACAACCTCCCTTTCTATATCAGCTTGGAGCTGCTGGAAACAATCCATCTGCAGGGGTGGTCCACTTCAGCTTTCAGCAAATACTCGAAGTAGGGACTCAGATTAAGGCGGGGTTTTTTTTATTTTTGCTAAAGCTTCCATTTTGCGCCTCTGTTTATTTTTTCCTTCATGATTCTGCAGCTCACAATTGCAGCCTTTCTCTTTTGCTTGCTCACTTTCCTACTGTCCAGCTTTGCCATGGAGAATAAAAGACTTCAAGACTGGTGGTTTTGTAATCCCTGGCATCTGAAGTCCAAAACTGTTCTGTTCATCTGAGCTGTCTCCTTGATTCTGACACTATCCAGTCCCTTATTCCCATCATTAAATAGCTGGTGGTGGATGAAGTGGTCTGGGCACCCATTAGTTTGCAGTGTTTTGCCATCTGTCCAGTAAGTCAGTTTCATCTGGAGCTTGAGTGGTTGTGCAGCATCTTTGAAGTGATGAAAACAAGTAACTCCAAAGATTAAAAGGGGGCGGGGGGGAAGTAATGTCTCAAATGCCTTAAAAATATTCCCATGAGTGATCTCAGCTTTAGCCGTGGTGCATGTCGCTCTCTGCTCCTAGATTTATCCGCCTGGTATCCCTTTCCTGTTATCCTTGATTCTTACCTTTTAAAATAAAATGGGATCTTTCTTACCATTATATTTTCCCTATTCTTCTGCCCTTTTTCTTCAGCAACTGCTAATGCCAGCCCTCTTGATGCTTACTGCTGGTGCTTACTGTTTGGCTGGTTTTGGCCCCAGAACGGTAAATACTGACAGAAGAATTCTGGTCTTGGGTGTTGATGACATTTGTAAGGGCAGCCTGTCCAACAGTTGCATTCATGGTGGTTGTTGGAGCTCAGCAGGGATGCCAGGCTGGGAACTGACAGAATCCAGCTAGAGTAGACAAGGCATCAAATTGCTTTTTTGTTGGGTTTTTCTGCCTCAGCCTGAGAGTCTTGGAGGAGAAAGAAGAGATGAGATAGCAAAGACGAAAATCAGGTTCTGGTGTCTAAAAAGTAATTCTCTATTTAAAATACTTTTAGGAGAGTAATTAGACTTTTGGCTGTCGCTATTGAAGGAGTTTAAGTGTGGCTGGATTTCGCTCTTTTCTGACACCTGTATCTATGATGGCTGTCAACCAGTTCTGAGCCCAGCACATCTGGTGCATATCCTAAAGTGTATCACTTATCAGAAGAGGGGCAGCCTTGAGTCTCCTTTGAGGAAAATATCTGACACCAGATACCTCAATGGGACACAAGATGACTATAAATGTTAGTTGCTCAGTTGCCTCCATTCCTTTAAGTAACCACTCTCTGTTCCCAATATTCAGCAGGGGCCGTGGATTTTAGGACAATATGACGAGCTCTTGCTGAATATTCAACTAAGATTACTTTTGCTTGCTCCTGCAAGAAGGGTTCCTGATTGCTGAACCTGATGTAACTGCACAGATGGACCAGGGAGAAGAACAAGAATACAAAGCCTTGGAGGACACACACATGGGTGAGGAACAAGTTTTATAAGTTTATAAATATAGAGCAAGTGAAATGCTCTTTGGGCTGCCTCAGTGCTACTTGAGCCACTTTATTTTATGCAGGTCACATTGAGACTTGCTCTTTCCCCCTCAGGGAAGGCAGTCTGCTTGTCTTTGTCAGCTTGCAGGTAAGGGTGTGTTGGAAGAGGGAATATTAAGAACGTGTGAAGGTTTTTTGGGGATAAGGAGACACCTGTAACATTGCCCTTGAACATGCTGTTCATGGCACGTCTGCTCTGCGTTGTATGATGAGGCTACAGAGCTTCTCCAGCTGGGTTTCCATTTGCTCCCAGTCTTCCATTTACTGCTTCTCCTGCATGGTGCAAATAAGGCTCCCTAAGGTAACAGCTTGCCTGTTTGCTGTGCCAATTCCCAGTGGGAATCACGGTCTTTTTTTTTTTTTCCAGGTGGTGAGCTGGGGCCCCTTCCAGATCACCTTCCAAGTGCATATCTGCAGGACGTGTTGGCAGTGGGCTCCAGAGGAGGAGAGGAACAGTTTGGGGACAGCCATGGAAGTGAGCATGGTTGCTCAGAGGCTCAGCAAGGTGGCTGTGAGGACAAAGAGGAGGTTAAGCTGCCCTATTCTGACATCAGCCTGGTGAAAAGGCAGGGGAGAAGGGCGGCAGCTTCACGGCGAGCCCCTCACGTGGAGCACCCCACCATCTGCTCGGAGTGTGGCAAGGGCTTCAGCCGGAGCATCCACCTGGTCCAGCACCAGCGCATGCACACCGGGGAGCGCCCTTTCCTGTGCGGGGAGTGCGGCAAGGCCTTCAGCCAGAGCTCCCACCTTGTCCAGCACCGGCGCGTCCACACGGGCCAGAAGCCCTACACCTGCGCCGAGTGTGGGAAGAGCTTCAGCCAGAGCTCCAACCTCCTCAAGCACCGGCGCGTCCACACGGGGCTCAAGCCGTACGTGTGCAGCGAGTGCGGGAAGTTCTTCAGCGACAGCTCCACCTGCATCAAGCACCAGCGCATGCACACGGGCGAGCGGCCCTACAAGTGCCCGGCCTGCGGGAAGAGCTTCAGCCAGCACTGCCACCTCCTGCAGCACCAGCGGGCCCACGCCGGCGTCCGGCCCTACGCCTGCGGGCAGTGCGGCAAGCGCTTCGGGCAGAGCTCCGACCTCATTAACCACACGCGCACCCACACCGGCGAGAAGCCTTACAAGTGCAGCCAGTGCGGCCGCGGCTTCAGCGGCAACTCCAACCTCATCAAGCACACCCGCATCCACACCGGGGAGCAGCCCTACCGCTGCTCCCAGTGTGGGGAGAGCTTTCGCTTCCAGCCTCAGCTGGTGCGGCACCAGAAGCACCACGCGGAGTAGTTGGTGGAGAGGAGAAAGCTCTGTGGACTGTAGGAAGCTGGCTGGTGCTGGGAAAAGCTGCTCCCTGGACATCTTGTACGAGACATGAATTTTGTTGGAGAAAGCCCTCAGAGCCTGTCCCTTTGTTTTCCTTTTTTATTTTTTTTACCTTTTTTTTTTTTGGATTGGATTTATCCAAATCTGTTTGTGAGCACTGCCCAGACACTCAAGCCCAGAGGGAGGCCCCTGCTGAATGAATTAAATGAACTAGGGCACATTCATTGTGGTGAAGTGGTTTTTGTGAACCTCTCTTTTGGGGATGAGGAACAGAAAGGCACTTAAACAGTATGGTACCTTGAAGGACAGAGAGCACATAGAGACTTTCCAAGTGTCTTTTCCCGTTATTTCTAGTGGGGAGTAATTTTTATCTCAGTATAAAACAGCTAAAATTGATACCTGTTTCCTGTACAAGCTGCCTGTGTTTTCCCTCACAGTAAGGCCACAGCCTGGGATGATTGCTTCCCATCGAATCCACGTCTCCCACGTGCCAGTAGTCTTGCTTTTAGATGGCATTTGCATCTATTTGTTTGAAACCCCTGCAATGCTGTGCTGGGTGCCTCTGTGTGCATATTGTGGGCCCAGCTGATGCTGTTTTGGGGCCATGTCTATAGAACAGTGTTTTTGCTGGGTTGTATCATTGTTACATTGACAATTCCACAAATCATGCTGCTGTCTGACAGCTTAGCCCTCAGAATCAGTTAACTAAATTAACATCCTAATAGGTGTTTCTCTCAGAGTGGTGTTTAGGTGCTTTTGTGGGTGGCACTTTATGAATGTTTTTATAAGGCTTTAAAAAGTATTTAGGATGACTTTTTCAACTGTGGTCTTTTAATTGTCTGATGAACTGAAAATTAACGGGAAAATTAACAGAAAAATGATGGCATTTGAAAAATTAGCTGTGTCAAACTGATTTTATATTAAATGTTAAACATTTTTTCTTGCATAAAACTTTTGAATTCAAACACTATAATTTTGAGTTGTTAATGATTACGAAGAGGTAATTATCATTTCTCAACTAATTCCGAGAATTTCTGTGATGTTTTTGTGAGTGGTTTTGACAGTTTTAATAATGACTTTCTAAGGAACATGAGGGAGGCAAGATTCCGAGAAAGCAGAAGGAACTGACCTCTGAAGAGGTCTTCTTCACTTTGAGGAGGAGAATACTACTGCTGGAAGTCTGTCTTTAATAGGATTTCTAGCTCAGGCGACCACTTGGTACGGGGGAGGAGGAGGGAACTGGCAGTAATAACAAAGATGTTAATATCTCTAGCATGGAAGAACTCCCTGTAATGAGCGTGGCAGTATATACTGACGTGCCTGTTCCACCCACGAAGACAAACAGGGGAAGAAATCACAGTGTGCTTCAGGCAAGAAAACGAAGCCATCAAATCTGTTGTGCTGCAGGATTTTTATTTTCAGCACCACACACAGGCCTGGTGCAAACAGCGAGCTTTCACACAGGGGTGAGCTCCCAAAAGGGGGAGATCACTTGGGGCAAAGAGAATGCTCAGCATGAAGAGCACAGGATCCGGAGGAAACAAGCAAGCTGTGACCAGAATACGACTGGAATTACTGGCTGAGTAACGTGGATACATCCATGCCTCCCTCAGCCACCAAGTGCTGCCACAAAGGGCACAGCTTCTTGCTCCATTGGCAGCAGATCTGGTTTAAGTCATTTGGTCTCTACTCCCACCTTCTTTCTCCCCGAGAGCCTGAATTAATACAGCTGTGCTGAGTAAGTGTTCACATGGCTGTGCTCTTAAGATCCATGCTTTTTAAGTTACAGACTTCGGAGAGTTCATTCCAAACTTCATTATTCCGATCTAGACCACAGGCTCACGAGGAGCAGGGTATGTACCACTGAGAGGCTTGGAGTCAGAGAACAGACAGGCCAGGGAAAAAAAAAAAAAAAAAGAAAGAAATAATGTGGCCAGTATTGCTGTTAGTTCCCAAGAAACACATCATTTAATATGTTTGTTGCTTTTCTTCCTCTTTTTTTTAAATGTTACTAAGAAGGGCTAGACCTGAAAAAGCCTGACATGTTGCCTTCGTTGTTTCTGTATTCCCAGCTCCATCAGAAAAGCATTCATTGCCACCAGAGGATGGAAACTACAATTCATTTTTGTGTGACCAAAATACGTATTTATTCTGAAGGGTAATTCTGCCCCCATTAACTGGCTGAAAAGATGTCTCTTGCCTCAGAGTTGGAGTTTCAGCCAATTGTGTATGTTTGTGGAATGGACAAAGCAAGGCCAGGGTGGTGACATTTACACAGTAAAAGGTGCCAGGGGCACAGAAGCCAAGCAGTATTAACCCAGGTGAACTCTTGCTCTAATGCTGTTTCTGTTCATTTTTCAAACTAGGCACATGGAGAACCTGCTGATGGGCATTATCTGCACCCAGTAAGCCTTCACACAGACACTGGTGCTGGGCAGCCCCTGTGCTTTTACTCTCCACTCTGGCCATGACAAGCCAGGGCACTTTGTGCTCTCTCTGTTCAGTCACTACAAACCCCGTAGTTCAGAGCCCACAGCATGCAATTCAGCTTCATTGCATGGTTAATTCAGGTTCCCTTAGCTGGGAGCCAGGGGGAGTGGGAGAACTACGAACATCTGAGGACATTTTCTGTCCCACACTTTCCATATTGTCTCTTTAGTCATTCATTGAGGTACAGGAAAAACGGGCAGCGGGCCATTTCGGGATCAGCCTCTTTCTAGAAATGGCCAACAAAACTGCTGTGAGGACTTGCCTGTATCCCTGCTGTATGACTTCTCAGAGAGCTGGCTGTCATCTTCTAAAAATGCCAGGTTGCCCCCTAACTGTGGCCTGGACCACGTGTTGGTTTTGGCGCACCTTGTGCCCTGGTCTTCTGGAGTTGTAGCTCTTGCTGCAAGTGCCCCTATGGACAGCCTTTTTCAGTTGGCAGTGAGTTGACTGAATGTGGGCTGTGGCAAACAATTTTACTCCAGAATATATGATATATGTAGAATATAATACACTAATACCTTATGCAGAGCAGATGGGCAGGGACAGCACCCAGGTTCGCTCCCCGGGGCTGTATTACACACGAGCGTAGACAACGTAAGGGTCCTAATCAGCTAAGACGTAAGATGATCGGTGTTCATGCAGCATTTCTGTGTTGCCACTTGATGTGTGAGGCACAGCAGTGTGTTACCCTTCACTTTGCTTGCATTTAGTGTTAATCTGCAGGCAGCTGTTTTCCTTTTCCAGGCTCTCCCTACCGGCCGCTTCACAACCACCAGTGTTCTTCATTCACCTAAACAGTTTGTCCAGTATTTTGACCATGATTTTTTTGGTTTTCCCATTAATCTGAACAAGTTTAATCATGAAATCAAATGTAATTGAGATGCTCAAACAGGAAATCAGTTAAGCTTAGCTGCGAGGGCAGCTTCTTAATTGATTTGCTTGCAAGTAAGGTTGAGCTTTTCACAGAAGTGTGTGGATCTCAGATCTCCCCAGCAACACCTGGGATGCTATCCACACTCTGCCTTTCAAAGGTCTTTGAAGTAGTACAAAACTAGGCTTCTGCTCTTCAAACACTTTTTGAAATGTGTTCTCTGCATGCTGCACATGCTTGAGCGTTGAACTTTCAGACTTGAAATTCTCTTGAAATCCTCTAAAACCCCTTGTTGTTGGGAGCTCTGTAACTCTAGGCTCATTGATACGATGAGGGAAGTTGGAACACTTAGGAATTGTTTCATCTACAATGCAGCATCTTCTCTTAATTAAGAAGTGTCTCTCGTCAGGATGACAGGCTGTCCATGGAGACCTCTTGATTACAGAGCTCTGCTACAGTAGCTTTCCTTTTGCAACTATTCACAAGAACCAGTCTAGGTTGCATTTTACTGAAACTGGGGAGTGAAATTTTCCATTCAGGCATCATACTGAACAGAAGGCAACCTCAGATCTCTCTTCTGAGGAGCAGAGACAAAAATTTATATATATAAATATATATTTCTGTTTTAAAAAAAAAAAAAAAAAAACAAACAACAAAGAAATCCACAAACCCATTTCATCATTTCACTTCCCCAGTTCTAATTAAAACATACCTTGGGCTCAGAGGCTGCTACCCACACAAGTTCTGCCACTCTGTCCATGGGGCGAAGGCCTATTTGTGCATGGGACCAAGTGCTCTCCAAGCCTTGGCAGCTCAGCTCCACAAAGATACGGGTTCCAAGTTGCATCAGTTGGTTCTGGCTGCCAGAGTTGCACATTGCAGTCTCTGTAAATTGGCTGCACTGGGGTGTTGCGTGCACTGTGATTTTACCAATTTGAATAGTTTTACTTTCTCAGAAATCCTGAGCTCTTGGCTGTGCTGAAAGTTTCAGCTCAAGAAGCTGCGACTCCAAGTTCTAAAGAAAAACGTTCCAGGTACCAGGTCCACACATCATTTCTGCATGCACTCAGTAATTGTGGCCAAGTTCATGCATGAAGATTTGTAGGACCTGCATTTTAGACAATTGCTCAAACTTTAACTGTGTAGGCCTACTCTTCAAAGTCTAAGGTGGCCAAAAACCTGAAAGAGAAATCCAGGAGGAGTTTACCCAGCTAAGATAGCCTTCATGTTAGTGACCTCACCCTTCTTGCATAATCAGTGATGCAAAGGTGATATCTTTCTTTACACATCTTTTACACACTTTACACAAGGTAAAGCTTTTAGCTTGTTGTGCTACTGTTTTACCTGATCTCCACCCTACTAGATGTTAAAAGTCCTTGTGAAAACTTGTAATTCCAAGGTGAGCTGGCCCGAGGCCTGCAGAAACACACATTCTGGTTTTGCCAGGAAGCAGAGAACTTTGAGAGACTAAATTAATTAATCATTTAGCAGGCTCTTGAGTGTAAAATGCAACCAGTTGGGAGCTCTGCCTCTCACTACCCTGGAGTACCCATTCAGAGACAAGTGCGCTGAGTGATGTGTTGCTCAAAGGGAAGATCTGATAACTGGGACATGAAAATCACTCCCACCTGTTCTGGAGAGGCTGATGGAAACCAACTTGACATGTAAGCAGAAAGGATTTCTGTCACACAGCAGGGACTAAATGAAAACACTACACCTGCTGTAATAAGTGGTCCTGTGCAATTTTAGGCAATTTTTCCAGACTCGCTTCTCTAATTCTGAAATGGCCCTGAATCACAAACCTGTACCTACAGCCAAGTGCTCACAGGTAACTGTGGCTGGGCACGGAAGAGCCTTACCTGTGCAAGGTGTAACCAGGAATTACAGTGGGAGCTGCAGGGCACCTCTGCCTTGCTGGCAACAAGCACTTCCCCACCCAGAAGCAACTTCCTGCAGAGCTCTGAGCTGGGTGACCTCTCAAGTGTTTCTGTCGTCAGGTCTTCCTTGCCCTCAAGTCATCAAGGTATGGATGGGCACCTTTCCTGCTCCGTGTTGGTTTGGAGACTTCTGCAGAGGGGGAGCACCGAGGGATGGAGGAGTGATGAAGAAGCCCAAAGAAACACTGAGCACGTTCACAGGTGGTAAAATAGAGGATGAGTGACA
Source organism: Mohoua ochrocephala (assembly GCA_013398855.1). Taxonomy (NCBI): domain Eukaryota; kingdom Metazoa; phylum Chordata; class Aves; order Passeriformes; family Acanthizidae; genus Mohoua; species Mohoua ochrocephala. The sequence goes on from VZTA01026201.1 coordinate 17,889, forward strand.
ATATTTCAGAGCCAAGGGATGCTGTGCCTTGCACAGGGAAATACAGAGCAGAGCTGGGAGCTGCTTCTCCTGCACCTGACTGCTGATAACACCTATCAGACATGATCTAAACGTGTAAATGCTGTTCAGGTTACACCTACAAACAGTGTGAGTCTTGATCCATTATTTACAACACGGAGACAGGATCCGAATTAAGTTGCTTGTTTATGACACAAAAATCATCAGCCCAGAGTACCACAAACTTAAGGACAAAGACGTCACAGTGCCAAAAGAAAAGAACATGTCTGTAGTAAAAAGATAAAAGTTTTCCCAATAAAATAGAAAAAGGGTTTAGGTCTGCAAAACCAGGGGAGAGTTTACCCTCTCTCTGGAGTGTGGCTCCACAGGGTACTTTCTTGTATGAAAGGAGGCTGGGAAGAATGTTTTTGCATGTTATCCTGTGAATGGTAGGAGATTTATGAAGGGTCTGCTGCTCCACTGGAAAATGTTTGGTTTATTGGCCATTAATCAAAAAAATGGGTTGAAAACTACTCATGTAAACTGCTCATAGCTTAGCAAAAATTGGGCAAATTATTTGCCTGCAGGATAATAAAAAGGCAGATTGGTGGTAGCTTTTCCTGCTTTTATTCTCCATGGTGACAACTCAAAAGCAATGACTTCGATACTGTACGCATGGCAAATGTATAATGCTTGGTAATTGGGGATGTGGATGTGTCCCAAAAAGCTATAAAAGTGTTACATTTTCATTACAGAGTATTGTTACGTCCTTCTCCCCCTCATATTGAAAAACCTCATTACAGGGGAGGACACTCTAAGTAAAAGAACAGCAGCAAAGAAAGCCACTCACTCACTGTGTAATGGCTGGGAAATGGCTGTGGTAGGCAGCAACAGAGGCAGGAAAAAAGCCCAGCTCATCTGTAAACAGCAAGAGGATTGTACCCCTGGGCCAGGGCTCAAGTTTCCCTGGACTGAATTTTGCTTTTAAGCCAAGCCTGTCGACTTCTACTTGACACTTCTAACTCACATGTAAGTAATAGCACCTTGGAACTCCGTTTGCTTTCTGACTCATTAAATGCTGCTTCTCTCTGCCACTGCTCTCACCAAGGACAATGAAACCTGAATGCATTTGCTCCTGCGGTTTGCACTCCACAGCTCTGACTGCAGCTGCCCTGGGGCTGAAAACAATACAAACTCGTTTTGAAATTATGTTCAGCTTTAATTTTTAAAATGTTTCCAGTAACACCCCTGCTTGGTCTTGAGAGAATATCTGGAGGGCTTGGGGTTTTGTTGTGGGCATTCTGCAATTTTTGCTTTTATAGGGGGTAAAAATGCCTTTTTACAAAACGCCACTCATTCTACATCCAAACTGACTGGAACCCTTAGGCACAACACTGAAGGTTGACTGGAAATTGCCAAAGGAAAGCAGAGGGGTCAGAGAGGCATTACAAGCATGACAAAAAATGACAGGCAAAAGGGAGAGGAGGTGGTGGCCTCCCCTGGCAAAGGCCCCTGTGCAGGCAGGGGTGAATGTCAGAAAGAATTATAAAGGTCACAAGAGAATTCATATGGGAATCATGGCAGGTTCCTTCCTTTAGTATTAGCTAACTTTATTCTTTAGATTTTTGCTGTTTCTATTGCTGGTAAATCCAGCTGGCATTTTTGAGATCCCATCAGAATGATAGCTGTTCCTTCACATTACGCAATGGATACCTTTTCTGATTTTCCAGGCAATGGGAAAGGGACTTCAGGAGCCCTGAGTGACTATGAGGGTAGTTTCAACATCACAGCTGTTGTAGAAAGCACGTACAGCCAGTAGAGCCTGATGGAGATGCTGCACCACAAAGATTTCTGGAATTATAGGGGCAAATCTGCAGCACCTGGCAGATGCCAAAGGCATCTTTGCTCCTGGATTCTACTTTGCTCCAGTAAAAAAATGAGCTAAAGCCCCTTTAGCTTTCATTTCCACATGTCCCAAACCCTGCACTTAGTGACAGAGAACGGATCGTCACCCTCATCTTGTGTGAAAGCTACCTGGAGAAAAAGACAGCTCCATGCAGTTTCTCAACAATCTCCACATCATTAAAATTATTTTCAGAATAGCCCAGGCATGATAAACACCATGGTGCTGCGTTTACGTACCTGGAACAGTTTGTGGCAAGGTTTGACTTCTGAAATATTTTGATTGCTCCTTCTCAGGGATCTATCCCAGGGGCTGCCCTTGATCTCTCTGAGATGCCGCTCTGGGGTGCACTGCTGATGGCCACCCCTGACCCAACTCCAGTGACAAAGGTGGGGATGTTACAGCTCCAGTCCCCTGTACCATATGCCAGCATAAAGACCTGAGTAATTCTGGCTGCCTGTTTCAGCTTATAAATGTTGGGAGTTTCTCAAAAATTTTAAGTATTCAAAGTGCTAATTTTGTTAATTTTCCATTTCAGTGGAAATGGAGTGTTCCGAGGATATTCACACTGAAGCCACCGACTGGAACTTTTACAATGTACTTTAAAGGAATAATGGGATTGATGAGAAATCATTACCATTGGTATTTATTTTCCTATTCCATTATGTCAAAACCTTTTTTTTTTTTTTTCAGTAGCCAAGATCACTTTTTTTGACAGCGCAGCCAAATCTACTGCTAATGCTTGATCCTGCTTTTGCTCTAAGGGCTCTTTTAAATTTTTACAGGATTCTCTCATCATCTGTTTTCTTAGCAAGTCACCATTGTGATGCTGTGATTTTAAGACCACAAAACCCTCCATGTCCTTGACACGACCCAGACATCCATGTCCAGTAAGAAAAGGATTTTAATTTTATGCCAGCAATAAAAATTGATCACTGGAAAACTTTATAATTTGAGACCACATAATAGCCAGGCTCATTATTTCCAACAGTGCCAGCATTCTGCAGGTGTTCTGAAAGATGGCACAGACACAAACCATTACTCCTCTCCTGAAACATGAGGCTCCTCTCGAGCTGTCTGTCAGTCTCTGGCCCCCTGCTCCCCTGCTGCAGGAGTCACAGGCCATTAGGGCTGTGGAGCTGTGCAGGTACTCTACGTCACCCCTCGCTTCTTGATTTGGTCCCTTTGCTGCTGCTGCAGACATATTTCTAATGGGAAGAATAAAGATGGCCTGAGGACAGACATGATCAGTAACTGAAAATTCCCGCAGATTTGTGCAGGGAGATACAAAATCTAAAATTTTAGAGCAAGGTTGCTGCTGCCCAGATCCGACTTCAGGGAATTAAGACTTCCTTTATTTTTTTTTTTCCTGCAGCTGCAACTTATCACCTGGTAAAACTCATAGAATGACTAGTCATAAAATCTGCAATGCTTTTCCAGGTACTTGGATTCAAGAGATGTTTCCAAGTTCTCACAAACAGTTGTTTCTACAATTAAAACAGTTTTCTTAAAAGAATTAGCTTGCAACTACTTATTTATAAGCTAGATACCTAAATGGCAACTTCTTACACACAGTGTACAGATGCCCTAAAGTACCAGCACTGAACAAACAAAACTGACTCAAATAAATGAAGACTTGTATTTTTAATACACACAACTCATTCCTGAGGGCTTGATCAAATAAACTACGGTGACTGAGATAAGGGACAGAACATAACTGAAATGAGAAGATTGTAATGCTCAGGCTTTCAGTATGATTTAAAAGATAGAGGTATTCAAAGAGTGCAAAATCACTGGTTTGGCCCCTTTCTGCCATAGTCAGATGCACTTTCAAATTTCTGTGTCAACTGTTTCCTGGGTCTGCTGGACGTCTGATGGAAATGATAGACTGAGCTCCCTCGAAATTCATGGCACAGGGGTTGCCAAGGTTTTCAGACTAACAAAGCACCAACTTGCTAGAATCCTCGTATGTCAGGAATGAAATGTTTGATTTAAAACGGCATGTAGTGTAGCTCTGTAGACTTCTCAAGGCCCCAGAGACCTCATGTGGCAGCCACCTGCCCACCTCTTGCTAACTGTGCTGTGATTTTCCTAGGAACACACATTAACCATAAGAAAAGATGAAAATACTTAAAAACGTTAGTCTCTCCAGCCATAATACAGGTAGATGGTAAAGGCAGTTGCTAAGTTGTTCTCCCTGTCTGAAAAGTCATGGCAGGCAGTCAGGTCCCCACAGACTGGTAACAGGGAACCATCCCACCTGTTTTAAAGAGGAATAAAACAACAGGACCCTGGGAACTCCTGACCAATCAGCCTCACCTCTGTGCCCTGAAAGATCCTCCTGGAAGCTATCTCAAGGCATATGGATGGGAGAGAAGTGATTAAAGACAGCTGGCATGGCTTCACCAAGGACAGATCATGCCTGCTTACTTGGAAACCTTCTGTGAGAGTGATGACATTGGTGGATAACGAAAATCCATGTGATGTCATCTGCCTTGACTTCTGTAAGGCTTTTGACACAGTCCCACACAACACTGTAGTTTCTAAATTGGAGAGAGATGGGTTTGATGGATGGACTTGATGGACAAAGAACTGGCTGGATGGCCACATCCAGAGCGTCAGTCAATGGCTCAGTGCCCAAACGGACACCAGAAACAAGTGGTGTCCCTCAAGGGCAAGCCTGACACTCTTCAATCTTCATTAATGACACAGTGGGATTGAGTGCCCTCTCAGCAGTCCGTGGGTGACACCAAGCTGAGTGATGCCATGGAGTCACTGGAAGCAAGGGATGCCATCCAGAGTGACCCTGGGACAGGCTTGAGGAGTGTGCCTCATGAAGTTCAACACAGCCAAGTGTGAGGTGCTACATCTGAGTCAGCACAACCCCTGGTATTGATAGAGAGTGGGGGAAGAATGGACTGGGACCCCTGAGAAGGACTCGGGGAACTAGATGATCTTTAAGATCCCTTCCAAACCATTCTACAATTCTATGATTTTATAGTGGCGAAGATTGGACATGAGCCAGCCATGTGCTCTCACAGCCCAGAAAGCAAACCTCATCCTGGGCTGCATCAGGTGAGTGACCAGAAGGTCAGGGAGTGGAATGCCCCTCTCCTCCATTCTCTTGAGACCCCACACAGAGTACTGTGTTCAAATCTGGGGCCACCAGAACAAAGACATGGACAAAAATGGGAGACAAAAATGATCAGAGGGGCTGGAACACCTCTTCTATGAAGACAGGTTGAGAGTTGGGGCTGTTCAGCCTGGAGAAGAGAAGGCTCTGTGGAAACCTTAGAGCAGCCTTCCAGTGCCTAAAGGAACCTACAAGACAGCTGGAGAGGGACTTTTTACCAGGGCACTGATTTTCAACTAAAAGAGGGCCATTTTCAATTAGATACAAGGAAGAAATTCTTTACTATGAGGGTGGTGAGACACTGGAACAGGTTGCCCAGAGAAGCTGCAGATGGCCCATCCCTGAAAGTGTTCCAGGTCTGGTCGGACGGGGCTCTGAGCAACCTCGTATGTGGAAGATGTCCCTTCCATGGCAGAGGGTTGGAACTAGACGATCTTTAAAGGCTACCTCCTGCACAAACAATTCTGCAATTCCACAATTGTATGTTCCTGCTGGCTAATCCCTCTCTGGCCAGGAAAAACCAGGACTGGGATTTCCAAAACTACAGTCATCGCTAGAGGAGTGTGGGAGAAGAAAGTCATCCTTTCATCAATCCACCTTCTCACATGAAAAGTGTCATCAAATCTATGGAGATTATTTTTCCTCTCCCCTGACCATTCCTGGTGGGTGAACTGTCTGGCAAACGAATAATACAGAAATTAATCTATCATTTTTATGGAGAACTGCAGTGATGTTAATACACCTTGTGTTCCAAACAGTACTGCCAGTATGAGCATCTGAGGCCAGACAACTTCCCAAATTCCCAGAGGAACAACAAAGATGTCATTTCAGAGGCTGATAGTGTCCATAACACAACAGGGCACCAAGTTGTTTCTAGGTGTAATAGGGATCAAGATACGGGCCCTTAAAATGTTCCCATCATCTTCCCTCACATGTTGATTTTAGCAGCTAAATAAATGACTTCGTAATACCCTATGAAAACCAGAATGTCAGGCTTCCAAATGGTGTGAAGCACTCACTTCTAAATAAATCTGTTCCTGAGACAACAGCCACTAAAACCACATCCCAACCAAAGCAAATGGAATGGTTTTAAGTGAAAAGGGTGACTTTCAAAGCTTGTGTCCATCCACAGTGCTAATTCTTTTCCCACTGCTGTTACTGCTCTCTTCAGTGCCTGGAAACAATTCCCAGAAAGGAGTGATACCAGTGGCACAGAATGAAGGTCTGCAGCTGCCCTCTCACTGAGACTGTCCCCCTTGTTGCTTCCTTGAAACAAAAAAGGCCACTCGGCTAGAGTGGCAGAGGTGTCTGGTGGTGCTGGAAGCAGAGCACTAGGAGGGCTAGAGCACTGCTTTTAAAACAGTGGAGTAGGTACTCCAGCTTGAAGCTCTACAGGGTCACAGTTCAGCTGCAAGGAAATGCAACTGCATCAAAACAAAACACAGTTGGGGGCAGGGGGAAAACAAATCATGCTCTCATCACAATAAAAGCTACTTTGACCCACTTTCAAAACAATACATCAATCTCACCTGCAACTCTCATCACACAACGAACAGAACTAAATATATTGAACAAACCAGCTCATAATTGTCTCTTTCCCCATTCAGCCCTTATCAAGGTAACACCTCATCAGTCATTTTCTTACAGTGTCTGAAAGGATGTAGATTTTCTTTCACGATCTAGGGCCTGATCAGCTGGAGGCAGTCTGCAGTTGTAAGAACAAGGCCTGCTCCCAGCACGGGGGTGATACAGAAAAGGCTTTAAGTATGGAGACAATTCTGATCCAAAGAGAGAACTGAGGAGACAGAGAGCAAGAGGTACACAGGCCTCCCTCTGCACATGAGACAGGGCAAGAGGCACAAAGGCAGCCTCACTTGTAGTTCAGGGCTGCAGGGAGGGCAGCAGGGGCAGTAGGGACGTGGCTGCCGTCCAGTGCAGAATGGAGGACACTGGAAAACAGGGTGCCAAAGAGAGCCCCGGCCTCATGTTCCTGGCAGACTCCCAGAGCCTCTGAGATCCAGTGCTGTCCATGGCAGTCTGTCTCTTACAAAAGCCTCAGCTCCCCTGGATGAAACAAACAATTGAAACAGTCCATGGCTGATGGCTGCAGAGGTTCACAGAGGCTTGTCTTGCTTGTTGCTCTGCATCTTCTCCACTGCAGTCACCTCATGATATCCAGCCCATCAACATGACAGGTTCACAACAACTTCAAACCACAAGGGACATCCTTGTTGGGAAATCATTCTGAGAGGAAAGAAAGAAGATTAAATGTCAACAGGAAAGCACTCATTGGAACAGACAAAGGGACAGACAAAGCTTTGACAGAGACAACTAAACAGCAACAGCTTTGTCCACTCACAATCCAATCCTCTCTCCCACAGCCAAGCTACTCTAATGGTAAGGTCTCCCTCATGGTGCAGACTTCCTCAGCTGGGGTAGATGGGGAAGATCCCCTCCTCCAGTAACCATGAACTCATCAGTCCTCACTAGCTTGGACTGTGGCAGGATGTTTTGCACTTGCTGGTATCCTGGGCGAGGAATGCCTTTGGCATGAATGGCCCCTACAGAAGCCCATGCACCCACAGGAGTCTGTGATCTCACCCCTTTCTGAAAGAGGTCTCTTACACCATCCCTTGCTAGCGACCCAGAAGAACAAGAGCCTCTCAACCCTTCCTTCCTTAACAAGGATCAAGGCCAAAGCAAAGCCTTATCATTTCTGTAAGGCCTGGGTAACTTCCCTGCCATGATCCTCCTGAACTCTAGATAAAATCCCACCACCTTGGATTACCAGCCACAGATGCCAAAGGCATCCCTTACCTCCCCAGTCCCAGGCACATCTGGCTTTTCCCTCCATCATGGATTCCTGTGCAGGAGCTATTACCCTTTCTGGCTTCCCACCCCCCACAGTTCCTTCCCCCCTTCCCACAGGGAGTGACACCTAGACTCCAGGTGTTACCCTCCTGGACAAACCCCCCTGCCCATCAACTCTGGTTAGTAACCCCTGCCTGGTGGCTCTCCGCTCAGCCTATTTGGACCAGGACCACCAGACATGGCCTCACTGTTTTCTTGGGGTCCTTTTTCCTCTTCTTGTCAGAGGCATTGAGGTAGGCCTGTTCCCTGGCCCTGTAGGAAGGGCCTCGGCTCAGCTCCCTCTCGCTGTAGGGGGGCAGGCTGTCCTCCTCCTCCTCGTCCTGCTCGGGGGATGATGACTGCGGCGGCGGCGGCGGCTGCGACTTCTCGGCTTTGTAGGTGGAGGGTGGTGACCAGGCATAGTATGCGCTCCCTCCTCTCTGGCTGGGCTGCGAGCTCAGCTTCGAGGGGGTTGCACAGTGGTCACCGCTCTCGTCATAGCTCCGGGATTTCCTCTCCAAGACGCTGCTGAGGTAGGAGTGATCATATTTCTGGCTGCCTCCGGGCGTCCGGCTCACCAGCCTGGGAAGGTGCTTCTCCTCATGGGCCCGTCTCCGGGGCGGGCTGTAGGACCAGCCCCGATCCGAGTCCGTCAGTGGCTCTCGATTGCCCCTGCAGCGCTTGGTGTAGTATTCCTCCATGGAGCTGTCCTGGTGGGGCAACCCCCCGCCGCGCCCGCCGTGCGACTCGGAGCGCTCGAAGCGCCGCAAGTCCTGGCTGTCTGCCCGCCGCGGCCGCTGGCTGTAGGACTCGGCAAAGGCCGCCAGCTCATCCATGGACACGGCCGGCACTCCCACGGAGAAACTCTTACGGGACAGCATCTCTGACTTGGATCTCTGCTGGCTGGAAGAGGGAGGAGGTAGAGTTAGAGGGCAGGATCCAGCTGCACTCATCCCCTTGGCTGCCTGCACAGACAATGGAGGGAGGCCCTCCTGGGGGCATGAATCATCTGAACTGTTTTCATCATCCTCCATAGGAAGAGATCTATCACATTCTTGAAACCCTGGGTTCTCTCTGCTGACTGTAAAGGCGGCTTAGTGCAGAGAGCTCAGGTTCTGCATGTCTAATGTTACCTGAGGTTATCCCCAGGGTGCACCTGCCCTGTCCTCCAATATGCAGGGCTGGGCCTGCTTCTCCTTCATCCTAGAGCTTGTAGGTGTATATCCTGCTGGAAAAACCCAAGAACCCAGCTATAGAAGCTCACAGCAGGGCAGTTTTGAAGCAAGTTTAAAGACAGTGAGCTGGTACAATAGCCCAGTACTGAAGGAAGGAAATCCCTGCCACTGCTTTTGGGATACTGGGCTGCTTGTACTTGAGGGAAGGTTGTGCTCTCTCTCTTCCAGGCACCAGAGTGCAAGTCCTTTAGGCCTGGAGCACAGATCTCCCGGAGCACAGAGTCCTTTAGGCCTGGTGCACCAAAGCACCAGGGTGTGACTCTTAATAAAGCACACCAGCACTGGGAAGTGCTGGAGGAATCAGGTACAAATTTCAAGAGAGAGATTTGCACCTTCCCACTTTAGGAAGGGTGGCTTGGTTTGCTATTGATCTCAGTTTTACGTCCCACTGGGACTGGGGCTATACCTAGCTTTACCCAGCTGGGTAGGCTTCACCAGGTTTGTGGCAATCAGCTTCATTCTGACCTCATCTAATGACATGTCCAGATTTCCTATTTCTCTCTAGCCCCTCTCTCCTGCTAAGCAGAACAAGAGCAGCAGGAAATAGGGGAGAGCTACCAGTCCATCTGTCCCTTCTGCCTTCTTTACCACTTTGCCAGATAGCGCTGCCCCCCAACGTGGTGTCCCTCACCTGTGCCAGTAGCTGTCCCGCTCGTCCCTGTAATCAGACACAGCCTGTGATCTGGAGGTGCTGCCCCCACCCACGACTCCTGCCCAGTACTCGGCGTCACCGTCCATGTCCCCCGCGGGGGGCAGAGGTTTCCTCCGCGGCTGCCGATAGGGCTGGCGGAAGTTCAGGTCCTCCTCATGCAGCGAGCTCAACTCAGACACCGTGTTGTTATCTGCAGGGGAGGATGCAGGAAAGAAACGAGATGGGCATCACCTGATGGCAGCCAGGTTGGGGATTCTGAGGGTATCACAAATGGAATGAGATGCCTGCGTTCCAGATAACTGAGTTCAGCCTTCAGGAACAGCTTTCCCTCAGTAACACATGTGAGCTCCCCGCCCTTGTGAGGTAACCACCGAGCTTGGTGGGACACCACTACGGCACGGAAGTTGTGCCACCTCCCCTTTTCCTGGTGTGAGACAGGCTGGCTCTGGATTTGGCCTGACTTGCCCAACTAAAACAAAAGCAACCCCCTCAAAAAAAGATTAAGAAAAAAAGTAAAAGTCTGTCTGAATCACTGTCAGTCTCTACCCCATCAAGCACACTGACATCTGTAGGCCTGACACACCAATCTGCAGAGGTCTTTTTATAGTAAATCTTGTGGGTGGAGAAGACAGTGTACTCAGCAATGACTGTTTTAGAAGTATATGTAATTTGTTCGTTATGCCTGATCTGTACAGAGCTTTGATGTAGTGTCATTCCTTAAAGCCCTTCCCTTCAATGATTTTCAGGATCCCGCATGTCTGTTTTAAGTGAGCCTCTAGCAGTGCCTAACATGGGTTAGCTCTGTGTGCTGCCCAGAGGAAGTGAGCCCCCAGCCTGCCACTGTCCTCTGCACACAGGACAAGGAGCAGCACTGCGGGCCCTCCCCACACACCCTTGTCCCACTCTGCACCTCTGCCCCCTAATGTGGAAAGCTCCTCACATGGGTTTGTATTCTGACACACGTTAAGTGCAGCCTCAGCCTTTATTTAAGGAAATAAAGCTTACAAGAGGCTATGGGAAGACAGTGAGGAGTTCCACACGGAAGCTCAGTTCTGAGTTTGCACCACGTCCCTATTCAGCACCCTGGCTTCTCCTTCAGGGCAACAGCCACTCCAGACAAATTTCCTGCTTCCTTCAAGCCACACTGAGGTCACTGCAGCCCACAAAACACACTTCCAATAAAATCATCCCTCTCCTATTTTGCCATGCTGGGAATTTACAGACACCACACTCCTAAGAAATTGTGAAAACAATATCCCAGCTATTATCTCAACACAGGCTGTGACTTGACTTTTCAGATGCTGATGATCCCAAAGTTTAAGTACATGAGTGGACAATTTTCATGAGCTTTTCAGTAACCCTCACTTTGCTCTAATTAAGAATGGATTAGGTAAGCACCAGACCTTTAAAACTGGAACATACCTGTAGATACCTAAAATCTAGATTTTATCGGTCATAATTACCATATGCTGGACATCATATCCTAGGGGACAGCCTTGAGGCAAACCCAGTGAACTTTTAACTATGAGTTTGCAGTCTTTCTTAGGAAAAAAAAAATCAAACCATGCTTGTTTCTCACATCGTTCTCGCATCCTCCTAGCTGGGTCAAACTGAGCCAATTCTTTCTCGACATAGTACAGCACCTTCATGGAGTCCCTGTCCTTGTCAGTCTGGATCCTGTACCCTTTGCGCACTGCTGGGGAGAAAAAAAGAAAACATTAGAGGAAAACGCATGTAAGAACGAGGAGACTTCCCCACAACACTGCTTCCATAGTTGAGCTCATGTCTGCAGGCAGGTAGGCTGCGTCAAAACACACTGAGTCAGTCGCTGCTTCACAAGAAATTCGTCTACAGTGTGGGATGTGAAGTTGTAAGCACTTGCATCCTTTTAAAAGTTTGCAGGAACAGCAAAAACAGTTTAGAAATGCCCAATTTGTACAACCAAATGCATCCAGTGATGGACACTGAGCATGGTGGGACATCCTCAGAGCTGTGCCACCTCACCCCTCCATAGTGTGAGACAGGCTGGCTCTGGAATTGGCCTGACTTGCCCAGCTAAAACAAAAGAAACCGCCTCATTGCCACAGAGTGATTCCAACTCCCACAGATGATGGCAGAGAGAAAAGCAGAACTCATTTATCCTTCCTCAGCACTACTGAAAGGATTCGTCATGGTACGGGAGAAGCAGTCCCAGCTTCCTCTAAGCTCCCAGTCCGCAGGAGAAGCAGGTGGCTGAGCATTTGGGAGCTGTCACTGTGCAAGACCACTCCACTCTCCCACCCCCATGAATTCTCCTCACACAGGTTGAAGAGCTTGTGGCAGAAGCTCCAGAGAATACAGAAGGAAACACAAAGTCCCACAAAGCACATCACACTGCTTTGAGATTTATACTGACTCCAGGGATGAGGCCAACCAGGTCATTGGTAGCTGTGAAACTGTCTGCTCTAGGATTCTTTACATGCTTTACTTTACGGAAAAGGTATATATCTTAGACGTACACGAAACGCTTGACTTCTGGGAAGCCTGGACAGCTTATTGACTTGTCCACATTCCTGTGTGTAGAAAAGAAGGCCCTATACACCTGGAGCCAAAGCAGCTTTAACTCTGGCAGGCTGACTCCATGCACACTTTACCTGCTAAATAGCTACAAACAGCCTGAGTACCTTAAGGCAGGTCTATGGTCAGCAAGCAGAGAGCTCCACCTTTCCACTCTTTCTTGGAAGAAAATAAGGTTTTTATAGCAGATTATTTAAGAAAGGTCTCAGCCTGGAGCTATTTCAGGATTGACAGAAATTCAGGTCTAGGTACAAAAGAGGACTACAACCCTCAAATTCAGCCTCATTAGAGAACCGTCGTATGGACAATTCACTTAGCACTACAAAACAGAACCTGTCTGCCTTGCATGGGGTTAACATGCTCCCTTGTGGGAATACTGCAGTGTTGCGTGAATGCCCCTGCTGCCGGGGAACAATTTAAATACTTGGACAGTGGTTTTGAGCCAACCTGTTCCTTCTGTTTTATCCCTCACCGCCGCAACACATCGAGCTATTAACATATGGGTTCGGTAGTACGTCGCATAGTATGCGCTGTGTGGGCTGAGCAAGGACCTGGCAGAGGTATTCTTAGGCACCTTCTGTCCTAAACTGCTGTGCATGTGTCTGTGCACTAGGAAATAACCATGTTCTGCTTCAGGAATGGCTGTGCCATAGAAATGGGTAGAGTGATTCCTCTCATAACCCCACAGATTGCTTCAGAAGCAAAGTGCTTTACCGTGGGTTTGGACTGTGCACACGTAAGTGATTACATCTTGAAATACTACCTTGTGTGTCTGCACTTGGGAATGGTACAGGACGTAAAAACATAGTAGGGGTCTATCAGGGTCCTTCTTTTAACGTGCCTCCAGACAGCTCAGCTGACAGCAGTGTGTTCTTTATTATCCCCGTGAGTGAGTGCACGCACAGTGGCTGGAAACGTACGCAGCGGTTTACAGAACAAAAGGAATCCTGCCTCTGCCTCCCAAAGTGGAAGCACAGCAGGTCTCCTCAAGTGAGGCTGGACTGGCTGGCCTCAGAAGCAACGGCTCTGGCTGCACTGCATGAGCAGCAAGGCTAGTTCTCCACCTCACCATCATGGCTGGTACCTCGCTTCTGTCTGGTACCGTGCCAGGAAAGAGGCCTCTCACTATTCTTTCTTCTAATGTGCCTACTAGGAGCTCAGCTAAGCTGCCACCTCATTTATACACAGGCCAGCAAACCACTCTGACCTACTAATAACCTTTGGGGAACGTGAACAGGCAGCTTCCAGACTCTGTCTCCCCAGAGCCACTGCTCACACTGAGGCTGTGCCAAACAACTATTTGGACAACATCTATAGCTCCTGGAACTGATGGAGAATTAGCTAGGCTTCATGCTAGCTTCCTACTAAACTTGCTATTGTGGCTGTGTATTCAAAGGCAAATGAATGTCTTGGTTAATTCTGCAAGCATCTAGAAATTAATTTTGGATTTAAATCTGCAAAGATGACTGTGAACAGCTCATAAAAAGTATTTTCCATTACAGAGGAATCGTGTTTTCTCTCTGTGTTTGTTTATTAAATACTTCTCATAATGATACTAAATGTTCAATTTATTAAATCTCTTCATTATTCCTTCATCTGAGAAACAAAGATATTATTGCTTCCTCCTCACACTCTTCTTCATCTGTAAATTGCCATAATCCTTTAATCAGGTCTGAATAATTTTAAGCCCATTTTAATTATAAAGAAATAAAGATGCAGAGATGTTGACCACATGTCCAGAACCATTCGCTGAAGTCAAAAGGAATGGAACATTCTTCTCTGCTAGACCATATTTTCTTCTGAACAGTTCATAAATTTCTAATGTTTAATTTGTATTTAACTAGACACTATTTTTATTCTTCTGTGGGTGGAACCACCCCAGCCAAAACTATAAGCTGTCTCCCTCCCCAGAAAGCACAGCTCTACTATTTTTTTTTTCAGACAAGTATGTTTAGGAAGTAAATGATGTCTCATCCTTATACACTTTCCATGTTAAAGGTCTAGGACCAAAAGCTTCCCTGTGTGCAGGGTTTAAGGGATCTATGCAAGAGCCTCTAGGTAACCACTGCATTTAAAATACATAAATATATAGAGAATAATATTTAAATATCAAGTATTTAAATAAATAAATAAATAAATAAATAAATAAATAATAAATCCTAAATTAGGTGTTGTCAACACTCTTCTAAATAAGAGAACTAAATGTTTGGGGTTTTTTCCCCCCTATTCAGCCTCAAGTTTAAGATAGAGATCCTAGGCTTAATCTGAGCTTTGCCACAAGGCTTTTATGTAAGCCTAGACAAATTTTCTAAATATCCTCATGCCTGACTTTGCTCACTAGATCCCCTCACAGGGGTCATTTATAAGCACAGAATCTATCTAGGGCAAAGGCTGTAGCTTTTAGCCAGAATTACAGAACTCTCCAGTCTCTGTGCCCCAGCACTCCTGATCCCATTTTTTAAAATGGACTTGACAGCAAAGGTTGAAATCCCAAAGATACAAGGTTTCAGATCAGACCTACACTGGCTGTGCAGAGGACACAGGGGCTTTTTATGGCTCCTTCTGAGAAAGGCTTTTATTATAAACTCAACCGTTACCTGTTTTGTTTAGCTTGCTGCCTGGCCAACAAGCAAATAAGTAGCTTGGAAAAGCCACACAATGTTTTCTCTTCTACAGCCTGTCATTAGGGGATATTCTGGCATTGTGGAAGACCTTAAAAGAACAGCGTACAGGCTATAACTCTTCCTTAGCTCCACAGTTCAAGCACCTTGAACAACAGGTCCACGATCCAGACTAAGGGTTTGTTCACATTATTGCAAAAAAAATTAACTAATTTTAAAAAAAGATAAAGAATCTCTGTTGTCTTGCCACAAAGGTTAAAACTCTGTGATAATGTTTTTATATGCCATGTATACTATTTCCTGTCAAGTCCTGAGGTGAGGGATTGAGTCCAGACACCCGATTTTGGATGCATTATATATTAAATGCATCTTTCTGTGTAAGGATCATGGGATCCTAAGAGCCATTCCATTTGGTTACCAAACATATCCGCTGCTTTTTATTCTGCACTTGTGCTCTGCTAGCAGAGACAAGACTGGGAGCTGTGATCTGACTCTTAAAAAATCCCTGGAGTTCCCACAACCAGCACCACGCTCTACGTGCAGTGACATTTTTCACAGGAGAAAAAAATTTAAGCACTGGGGTGTCATTCATCATCTTCTGACAAAGGTTTTTGAATTGGATACGTTCTGCGTTGGATCAGCGATTGATTTATTTCCTATTTCAAAATGCGCCATTCCAGAGCTCTGTTTTGATTTCAGTGGCCAAAAAAAAGTATTACTGTCGAAAGAAGATACTTTTTGTAATTCCAGGTTAATATACTGACTGGGGCAGCGGAAGCATGTGCAGGGTTGTTCCAGAAGCTTAATTAATTATGCTACTTAATCTTATCTTTTCAGATGTGTTTTATCAACACACTGTCGTGAGTTAATTTAACAACTGATACTTAGTGTGGTACTTTGAAATCAGACATGCAGCTGGGTCAGTGATGACTCGACATTGGTGAGAGTAGTTTCTGCTGCAGCATGTTTGAATTTAGACAGCCACTCTGATCCTGAAATGCATGTGGCTAAATAGCTGCCCTCTTTTCTCCCTGATGGCAGCTTCCTTTGCGGCAGCAGAAGTGACCCTCACCGAGACAGAGGCATCACGCTGACACTCTAGGTCTGACACTGATCCACAACTCCTTTCTAGTCAGAAGCCTTTCATCACTCACATTTCACAAAGGCAAAGGCTGAACAAAAAAAGTGACCCACTGACTCCTGTAAGGTAGAGGACGAGGTCCAGCCCCAAATGCTCTTGGGCAGAAATATCAAGGGAATAGGTTACTTTGCCCAAAATGCCATGGGGACAGTAAAATATGCTGCAGCAAAAACTACTGCCAGAGGCCAAGCAGTGCCCTACAGAGAGTTGGAAGGGCAGTTTGCAAAGAGAAGGCAGCTTGCAAGGCACCAGCTCTAAGGGGAAAATGGCTCCTGCCTCTGCTCCCCTGAAATCATCTTCATCCTTTTGTCCTCTGCAAGTGAACATCTGCAGCAGTAATGAGAGGGGTCTTGTACAGAACTTGGCCTCCAATTCCCTGCTGACCTAATTAGGCACCCACAAACTGACTCTGTGTTGATGGCCCTTGAAAAGTTAGACCATGTGGCCCTAATGCAAACGTCATAGTCAGAGACAGGATTAAAATGCAGTTTCTCTGTGTTTCTTCTCTTCACACCACTCGATCAGTGACAATTGTCCCACCCCTTCCCAGCCCTACTCCCAGTAAGAGGACCGAATGTTGTGCCTGGCACTGCAAATTACCATTTTGGCTTCCTGTGCTGGCCTCACTTGGGGCTAAGGGAGGGGGGTGTGACTTATCCATCAGCACAGCAGGAGACGGGACGCCAGCTACAGGAACACTGGGGATGTAGTATGGACCTGGCATGGCAGAGACTGCGGGAGGGTACCCAGCTTTTGCTGCTTTGCCTGCTACATACACTGAAAAAGAAAAAGAACAAGAGTCAGCATCACACACCAGCCCCCCACAGACTCACTGGACACGTGGACAAAACCTGCACCAACATTGGCAGCAACCCCACAGGAGACAACCGGACAAATGAATTAACAAGGACCAACCTGAATTTCTCTAAGCCTTAAAGGGCACTGAGGGGAGCTTAAAAAAATGCACACAGCACTGTGAGATGCCCAGAAAGACACTCAGGGTGTTACAGCCAGCACTGCCACTGCCATGATTTAGTGGCAGTTCAGCTTTAAAAATAACTGATGACTCAAGTAGCAGGCTGAGGCTCATGGAACTTGACAGATCTGACTGAGCCTGACCAGGAACCTTGCTGGGTTGCAAGGATTTTGCACTCTTGTAGAGGACAGCTGATTTGCATTGCCAGGAAGAAACCGCCCAGGATGCTCTTAGCTCTGACCCGCAACATTCACTGACACGACAACAACTTTGGAATGGGAGCATGACACTTTGGAGAAGCAGGCACGGCTGCCAAGGCAGGGAAGGCTTGGGGAATTACATTTGTAATTAACTTTGAGCATTCAACCATTGAGTAATAGGTCAGATGCTTCATTCCCTAAGAACCAGTTCTTTAGCCAAGCAAAGTGCTCAGGGCAAAGGAAGCAATATTAGCATGTTCTCCTCCTGTTCTGCCAGGGAGCAGAAGTAATAGGGCAGAAGATTTGCACCAGGCTTGGACAGGGTCACTCACGCGCCCGCGGACAGCAGCAGGACTCAGGACAGCAGGGGCAGCGGACGTAACAGCAGCAGCTGTGTGGGCAGCACTGGCACCAGCAGATCCCCACCAGGAGGAAGAACAGGAACGCCCCCAGGATCACCAGGCCCACAAAGACCCACTCTGGAAAACAAGAGGAGAAAGGGAGATACTTACAGGACTGCACATTGCTGTGGAAGGGAACGTCAGCAACATCCTCCCAGCGGAGAGCATAGGGACAAAACACACAGGTGAATAACAGCAGTGGACCGACTCCCTGTGGGTCTAGGACTAGGTCTACTCCTCGTCTTCTGTCGAAGCAGAAATGGCACGTGACAGTGAGAAAAGAGCTACACAAATGCGGTCCCTTCTGGCATCATCTCTGGCTGGCTGAGAGGCGAGCAGCACAGAGGCAGGAGCTCTGGTTCCCCGGCCAGAAACCCTTCACCCCACAGCAGACCTGCGCCAACGCCGCAGGACGTGCTCCATTAGCATTTGGACCTCATCAAAGACTCATTCTTCTTGGCCATGTTCATGCCCTGCTTATGTGTTTGTTCCCTACCCACATTCTGGTTTTAATGGGAAAAACGATGGTGAAAAGCAGGCTATAAATAGCTCAGTAAACGAGCCAGGCCTGCCCCTTCCCAGCGAGGCCTACACATGCAATTATTCTTTTGAATGTGCCGAATGAACATCCTATTCAGGCGCCACAGCCAGCCAGGAAACCTAACAAACACTTTTTTTCTCCCCCATTGAAACCTCAGATGATGTGTGCCAGGCCCCAAAAGGGAGCGGCTGAAAAACACCCTACAAATGAAAGCACACAAGAGCTGGCCCACAAAAACCAGGATGGGGCTTAAAGGGGAAGGGGAGGGAGAAAAGGTTTGTCAAACTTTGCTGCTGGAAAATCTGGTGGGAGCAGGGCTCAGCCTGTGCCAGGGCAGCACCTACTGCCACATAGGAATTCCACAGACTAAGGGAATGATCACTGAACACATCTGGACCAAGAAATTACAAGACTCTGAACATACAGGAGGCCTGGAGTTGGTTTTATGTCAGAGAAATGCACCAACCTATCTCAAAGCAAGACTGCTGGTGGGGTAAAGACTTCAGGTGTATCCAGGTGGTTATTCAACCACCTGGGGAAAATGGCAAAAAGCAAATAAAGACGTGGTGGGGCTGCTTTGCAGTGAGAAAGGGTTTATCCCCACCCCAGAGGAAGAAAAGCAGCAGACCGCTATTTCCAAAGAGAAGCCCAGAGCTCACTAAAGAGTCTCCTGGTCCATTATTATTTGAGATGAAGAAGTATTGACACAAGGATTGCAACGTGCATGAAGAATCACACTGGAAAAATCAGTGCACCTCCCTCACCTGCGTGGCTAAGCTAAAAAGTCAAGGAAAAATGTTTCAGTTGGACCATTCAAAACAGAATTTTTCCTAGTTCTTTATACAACACAAAAATAAGAAGTGCCATTTTTGATCCATCCACAGCGTTCTGTTTGAACAAAAGTATGATTCTTTACTTTGTTGGAGTTTTCCTTAACTCTTTTACAAACAATTCCCCTTTTTTAAAATGCCATTTTAAATCTAGAATTTAAAATTTCCTTTAAAAAATGTCAGTCAAAGATCTGGCATCTACCAATCAAAACACTTCAGCAGTGTGAAGTGAAATGTTTTATATTTTTTTGAATTCTTTATTTCTTTTTTGGCTGACACAGATGAATTTCATTTAAATTTGCAGTTAATTTTGGTCCCTGTGGAATAATTTTTTGGGGTTGAATTTACTATATGCTGAGAAAAATTCAGCTAACAAGTAAGGAAATGGCAGAAGGGAAGCATTCATGAATAGGGAAGCAAGAGCTGAGAGATTACTGACACAGTCCCTCAAGTTCTGCTTCTAGCAGCTGTTTTGCTAAATATTTTCATTAATTACCTTGACACAGAAAGTAAGAATGTGTTAACATATCATGACCGTAAGCAGTCGGGATGCATTGTCACTAAAGGCTGGGACACGTCATAGAAAGGGCCAGTTGTCCTTGGGCCTACAATAGGAAACGTGAGATGCAGTATTATCCTGAATCTCAAGGTATGCAGCGACACTTTCAGGGTCTCAAGGTTCAAAGATCAAGAACAACTTCTGTTCTGAACAAGACTTCACTGGTTGAAAAGAACAAGAGAAATGACCCAGTATACACGGGATTACTGTCACCACTCATGCAATACAGCCACCAAAAATGGCAAATGTAATCCTAGGCCCAAAAAGGGAAGAATTTCCAGTAGCATTAAGGAAATATCAATGCCATCACACAAGGCCTCCTCTCCATGTAACTTCATCTGAAGTTATTGATGTTATACAGCTCTGGTCATCTTTGCAGCAGAAAAGATGAATTTCGGTTGGAGCTGATGGAAAGGAAGGATTTGAGGGATGAAGGGGCTCTGGAGCCTGCCTGGCAGCAGGGAAGCTGAAGCCTGCTGAAGTTACTCTCTGTTAAACAGAAGGTTGAGACAAGATGTAGCTCCTGCCTGTAAATACGGTAGGAGGATAAGTGCAGGAGGAAAAGCAGGTATTATAGTTAAAGATCTTACATAAATTGACGTAAATAGATGATCAGTAATGCAGAGGGAAGCTAAAAGAAGCCCATCAAAGAAAGTGATCCAATGGGAAAGAGAAAGGCCAAATCCAGATTATTCCTAAACTTGCTAAGCTTACAGAAAGGCTGAAATTACATGGTGCTGGGGATAGAATGCAAGATAGGGAGCCAGACTATCCTTTCCAGTCCTGTACTTCCTAATCTATGCCGATCTAAGCAACAGCTTAGTGGCTTTTTCTTTGTTGTGTTCTCATCTTGTTTTCTACAACCATCATAGACACAGAGAAGGAGGTGAAACAGTACTGCATGACACAAGTGGCCAGCCACAGCTATTCAATGAAACTCAGATGTCAGATCTCCAGAGCTGCTAGTGAACAGTTCACAACCACTCCATAAAGGATAAAAGCCTGGTAGAGGAAAAAACAGATGGCAAGTCCATTATTAGTGTATCTGTGGTCTCCCTGAAAATATTCTAGATGAGTACAAAAGGGGGTCAAGTTAGGTGTGTACATTGCAGGATACTCACTCAGCATCTAAAGTGGATGTTTGAAATCAGTGTCCCAGCCACAGGGACCTGTGAGTCAGGATTTTACTTCACAGGAAGTTAGACCATTTCCTTCTCTGATGAGGGTAAGGAAACAGCTAAAAGACCCTGCTGGCTCTTCCTTTATGCACAAAACTAGGATTCAACCAGTTCCTGATACAACTGTGTAATGCTGAGATTCAAATGAGGAGCGAGCTGACGTGCTCTGTGTCCTCGCTGTCTGGAAACTATTGGTTTGTGCTTGCAGGAGTATCTGCCTTTGTCTACTCAGGTAACAGGCAACGCCAACAGCTGAAATGTGGTTCGCTGCTGCATCTTACACTTTCTTGTTGTCTACCCATGCAGTGAGGATACCCGAAAGCTATCTGGCCAACACACCATAATTTTATATGCATTCAATAAAACTCTAAATAACGGGGGGAAAAGTGTTAGGCAATAAAGAATCAACTGTTATCTATGCTGAAAAGACCAATCCCTCTCCTGCCATACAGGAATTCTAGGGAGCTTTGGGTTACACTGGAGGTGGGTGAGTGTCTGCCTTCTCTCCGTTTGCATCTCTGGGACAGGCTCGAAAATAGCTTCACACATTTATGTGGAGTTGCATTTTTGCACGAATGTGTGAAAGAAATGCTCCTGAGGCACCACCAGGGAATGATCAGATGACTCGAGGGCGAAATATTCTCACAGCTTTTCCCTTTCAAGAACAATCTGTTGCACAGTCTCTGTCTCCTCTGCAAGGAGTGCCAGAACTGGTGGCTCTCGCTAGTTTTGGCTAGCAAGGGATTTATCACAGGCACGGAGCTCTCATGTCAGGCCCAGCCAGCTGGTGTTACCAAGATCATGGCCTGGCCATGCAGCACAAGAGGGGCTGTGCCACTGATGGGTTGCTAGCCAATGCTCCATTCCTAGCACCTCCTGTGCTGCCATCTGTGGTGATGGTGTAGCAGCAGCACGGGCCAGGTCTGGGGGGCTGAGGGACTGCACAGGAGCAGCTGACACACAGAGCCACGCGGGGCTGCGAGGTCTCACAGGCTGCAGCACAGCTTCCTCTGTGCTAGCAGGGGGAGAGCAGAGAGCTTGATAGAAAACCTCCCCAGAACAGCTCTGGCACTTGTGCTCTCACACTGATCCTGGCATGACATCAACCATCTCTGTGTGCTGGCTCCCAGCATCAGCTCTCTCAGATCTGGACCCAGCACCTTCCCAGTAAGTGACAGGATTTTCTCCTTAAATCCTCAGATAAAATGCACATACAGGTGAAACATACACCACATAAAGATGCTGCAGAAGGATAAACAGACAAGATGACAGAGGAATGGATGATTAAAGGGTGAAATGACTGAATACCTGGCATAATCTCCACAGCAAAACTGGGCAAGAGATCAGCAAGCAGCCCTGTCCTGCCTAGAAAAGACAGAAGGAGGAGAAGAAGGAGAGAGGTTACTGCAAGGAAAACACACTCCCCAGCCCCTGCCTTAGCCTCCAGTTCCCTTCCTCATCAGCCCACTTGCACTCTGTGTTATGTGAATTCCTATCAACCACAGATGTCATCCTGCTCGATGCCTGGTGTCTGCCTCTGCACTTCTGCCATTTCTGTGTCCTTGCATTTTATCTTTATCGGCAGAGCTGAGGGGAAAGAATCTGGAACAGAGCTTCTCCAATCTAGGCACAAAATGACAAGAAAAAGGAGTCCCTTTAGCATGGTTACATGGTAACATCTTTCTGGAGTTATGCTCTACACATGCAAAAGCTCCTGGAAATGCACAACAGGCCTTAAATAGAAGGACACGGTTTATTTTTGAAACGTACTGATGTAGTTTCTACGGATATGAAACATCTTTAACCCAAGGCTATTGATAAATCAGCCACGTGCTTCCAAAACCCATGGATGCTGCTCTCCGTGTGGGGCTCTGTGAGTGCACAGACAGCTCCAGGAAAGGAGCCTCGAAGCAATGCCGTGCACACGTGCCAATTACTTGGAGATGCACGAGCATCTTGGTGAGGCTGTGCGACAAAGGCCAACTCCCAATGGAAGCAAACCAACCAGGGAAAGATTCGTGTGGGAATTTGTGGGATCACTTTGCAAAAGAAAAAGGAAAAAAAAAAAAAAAGAAAAGAAAAGCAAGTCAACTTCAAAATTTATAATTTACAACGCAATACAAACAAACAAACTCCAAGCCCAAAGGCAGCTTGGTGCCTGTTTGCTTTGGCACAGAATGTCTGGGATATTTCCACCCTAACACCAGTATACAGCAAACATCATGCACAGTGCTCAGCTGTAATTTATACACACCTGTGCTTTGGCAGAACAGCCCTAAGTGCAGCTGCGCTGTGAACTCTTCCACAGAGCCCCAGGATCATGCTGGGATTTTTAAATACATGCATACAGTAGGAGAGCTGCACTCTGAATATCAGAGACACACATTGTGGGCATAACAACAGGAGCAGCTAAGGGTAAGCCAATGCAAAAGTGGTAGAAAGCTACCTTTAACCTCCCCACACGCCCTTCAGGTCCTGCACTACACAGCACTCAGACACAGTGATGAACTGGATCCCAAGTTCCTTGGCCTTTAGTCTGTCCTTGAAGGTTATTACAATCAAATTCCCACCATCCGTTTTTTCTCAGTGCTTCAGCAGAGACTCTGTAGAGATCAAAAATCCACAAGGAAGCCTGCTGGAGCCATAATGAATATACTGTGACTGCAGGCAGTGCTTTGCAGCCAGTTGCAACTCATCAAAGCTGACTAGTACTCACAGGAACGCCCATCCTGATGAGGTGGTCCTGAATCCTTAGCAAAAGATAGCATGGTGATGCTTCACATAATTGCTCCCCATTTACCACTTTGAGGGAGGACTCTTGCCACCAGTCTGCTGCAACATTTTCATCGACATTTACAAAGAGTTTCAGGGCACTCTTTGCAGTCCATTTCCTGGAAGGATCAAGTGTCCAAGCTGCTCACAATTAGCATGTTATGTTCCATGTGCATATTAAACATATTCCTTATTTTGATAAAACAATACGCAATTCTTTCACAGGCCTCTGTGTGCATATGTGAAAAGCGCTCACGTGAACCACAAGCATGCAGAACACGGGCAGACATGAGCATGTAGCTCACCTCCCATGCGTTATTACCTCTGCACAAGCTCACATGCAGCCCTACTGTGAGAGCAGATGCCACTGGACAAATGGCTGGAGGTATATAGCTAATTTAGGGCTTCTATTTGTGGTAAAAAAAAGGCAAGGAAATGACACCTTTAAAGAGCGGAAACTCCTTCTCAAATGGTCGCTGACAAATATGTGCCTGCTGTATTTTGAACCTACCTGGAGAGCCTCGAACCCTGCTAGTGCTGGGTACTTTCTGATCTCCAAGAGGAACCACATGTCCAATAGGGAAAAAGCATCCCTTAATATAGCAGTGCCTGAGAACTTGGTAAAAGCAAAGACAACCAAAGCAGCTCCTCTGTGGCTACCCACAAGCAGACATTTCCCTGCTTGTGCAGCCTCACTTGGCTTGTCAGAGTATCCACCTGGGGAATTTGCATCCCTGCCCTGCAAACAGGACTCACAGAGCCCTGAGGGGCCCCAGAGCCCCCAGCAGGGATGCACAAAGCCTGGAAAGACCCGAGGCAGCAGTGAATCCCACCGCAGCTCAGCCTGAACTCTGCCTGCCTTGCCCAGCCCGGCTGACAGCCAGCGAGCACAATGCCCACCCCTGGAGTGCCGTGCCCCCGGCAGCTTTCCACAGCTCAGCCCCCTCCCCGCCCTGTGCTGGATTAATCCCCTGATAACCCTTCCCCACACCATTCCTCCCGGGAAGCCAACAGGCCGAGGCTGCCCGCGGTTGCCCCAGCAACGGGAGGCTCCCGCCACTGTCCCTCACTGAAGGCGACTTTCCTCCCTCTGCTGCTGCTGCCAGCAACAAGTGGAGCAAAACCCCCGTCCTGCCAGCCAGCGGGCACAGGGACAGGGCGGCTCGGGGTTTTTCTCAAGGAAATTTTAAAGTGGACTCTGGGGCTAGATAGCAATCCGTGGGGAAGAAACAATTCAGTAAAACATCCTGCCAAGAGACCATCTAGCCACACCACCTCTGCGCAGCAGCTCTGCCCACCTCAGAAAGGGCTGCAGGCACTCCAAGCCATGGCTGGGCACCATTGCTGAGACACAGATCTGTGCCCCCACCCACAAAGAGCTTCGTGTCCTCTGTGCAAGCTCTCACCACCGAGGGGATAGAGGGAATAGACAATGGCCCCGTTTTCCAGGGTTGTTCCGGGTGACTATGTCAGAGCTAGGAGCTTGTCCTCATTCTCCAAGGATCTGGGACATGTGCCATATCTCTATTCCCACCACGCTGCTGAAGGGTTTTACCCGCCCATAGTGGCCTCTCACCAGGCACCTCACATGCCCCAGGGCCCCAGCCAGCCTTGAAATGCAGCGGAGCTCGCAAGCCCCCCATCTGCACTGGCAGAGCACAGGAGGAGGAATGGGAGAGCAAAAGCCGAGGGGATGCAGAGCAGCTCCAAGAGGTGCAGACACGCTGCAGAGGCGAGCGAGGACAGGAGTTAATACACAGGAGGCAGGCAGGCGACAGAGCAGTGAGCACATAGCAGCGGAGCAGGGAAGACCTGGAGTCAAGCACACAATTAGCAGAGAGTCTGCAGAGAAGAGACACAAAAATAATTAGGGTAAGTGGTGCAGCTGAAAAGAAATGATGGCATGAATAAAGTAGGCGCAGGTGCAGTCAGAAACATGGCAATTGGGTAAATATGGGAACATGGTAAATACTGGCAATTGCATAAATGTGATAAATACTGGGTAACTATGGCAGTAACTGCTGAATTGTTTTCCTCTTTGAAGGCTGCTTCCGCAGCCCGACCTGCTGCAGTGGGATCACAGAAAGCAGCAACTACAGAAGGAATTATTTCCTTCTCAGTAGTGGAAAACTTTGCCAAGCCATGCCACAGCAAGAGGCCCCTGGCAAGGGACACTGCCGTGCAGAGAGGCTGGAAAGCATAGGAGAGGAAGTGTGGCCCTTGTAAATCAGATACTTTTCCAAGGCAGCTGCTGTGAGATTTATTGGGGGAGCATGGCTCTGCAATGAGTTCCTCCGTGCTCCCTCTGCTTGGAGTAAACTTTATCCTTTCTTCCCATCCTTCTCTTCAATTGGACGGAGAAACAGCAGCAGCCCCTTTTGGAGATCAAAGTTTTAGCAGGCAACAAAGACCTCCAAGGAGGCTGTTGCCATGGCTACCTCAGTAACCCAGGCCTTTTAATCACACCAGTCTCCTTTGTGAGCAGCGTGTGGCTGTCGCTGGCAAATAAGGAGAAAAAGAGGGGTAAAAAACCTTGGCAACAAGTAGCACTTCTAATCGGTGTGAAATAAACAACCAGGAGTAGGGGGACTGGAAGCAGGTTACAAAGGCGGCAGCGCAGTGGTCTGGGGCAGTGCACTTTTCCAGGATTTTTAAGAGGAAGTGTGCCAATCACTTCCTTCACTTGCTGGCACTACCCATCTTTGGTCACAGCTCAAGGTCGGCGAGCCCTCTCCGTGGAGCCGCTCACAGACATTTTCCCAGCTGAGATCTGGCCCAACACATCCCCAACACAAGGCCACCAGCACAACTCTGCCAACTCCTGTGACCAAGCACTGGCTCAGATGCTACTGGCAGCTTTTCAGCAAATCGGAGCAAAATCCTAAAACCAACATCATGTAAGGGAAAATTTTGCCAAGAACTTTTCAATCTCCAAAATCATGTCAAATTTTATAATACAGTCTCTCCTGGCATAGAAGAGACTCCAAACCTGGCTATATTTATACCAGCTATTGAGTCACTTTGCTGAGTAAGAACTGCCTTATTAGCATTGCACACCATACACACATGTCCCAGTGGAGATTCATCCTCACTGAAAGTCAACACATGTCTCTATTAGTACATTAATTACTGTACAATATGCTGTGTGTATATGTATCTACATTCTTTACTTTACATCCTTTACTACTTTTACTATGGGTGTTAGACTTTTAAAATTCTGGGTTTAGCCTACATGGATACTGGCTGGTAATACAAACTACCAAAGATGTGAGTCTACCACTGTTAATTGCCAGCTGTCTCCAGAAATTAACACAAACCTCAAGTGCTAATTTATGTTGTTATTTAAAGCATAACAATGGGAGAAGCTTCAGCTTCTAAAAGATTTATTTGGGGAACTTCAGGCCTGTCAGACTGACCTTGGTGCTCAGAAAGGTTATGGAATAGATTATCTGGAGTGTGACCATACAGCACATACAGGACAACCAGAAAATCAGAAGGATCCAGCATGGCACCTCAAAGTCTTGTGTTTATGTTTGGGCCCCTCACTCTGAGAAAGACATTGAGGTGGCTGGAGCGAGTCCAGAGGAGGGAACGGAGCTTGGGAAGGATCTGGAGCGCAAGTCTGATGAGGAGTCGCTGAGGGTGTTTAACCTGGAGAAAAGGAGGCTCGGAGGGAGACCTTACCACCCTCTACAACTGCCTGAAAGAAGGGTGTAGAAAGATGGGTTGACCTCTTCTCCCACGAAGAAGAGACAGGATAAGAAGAAAAGTCCTCAAGCAATGGGGGCAGTTTCAGGTTGGACATCAGGAAGAATTTAGTCACTGAAAGGGTGGTTAAGCACTAGAATGGGCTGCCCAGGGAAGTGGTGGAGTCATCATCCCTCAAAGTATTCAAGAAACAACTGGATGTGGCACTTAGTGCTATAGTTTAGTTGAGATGGTGGTCTTCAAAGGTTGAACTCAATGATCTTGGAGGTCTTCTCCAACCTTAATGATTCTATGATTCTGTGATTAATTATAAAATAATATTTCACTGATACACAGTTTATGTAATATTAGCTGCTGAACTGGATGGAAAAGAAAGCAGGCAACAGCTGTCTAGCAAAGCACACGGATCACTTACCAAGTGTCAAACCAACAACTGGGATTAGTGGAGTACTTTCTGGCCTCTTCTAGAAACTTGACAGGTCCTTGGGAATGGAGCCACTGTTTTGTGAAGCATACCTAAGCTATATAAAATCTCAGAATGCAAACATCACCGAACTTGCACAGGCCTATGCGTTCCAGGGTACCCAGCTGTGCTGAGCTGTAGGTACAGGCACTGCTCTGTAGCTGTCCCAGCTTGGGAAGGAGCAGTGTAGCAGCTTCCATAGGTCCCTGCACCTGGTTAGTAAATTCTGGATCTTGGGAAGGCTTATCGGGTTGTATGCAATGCCATGCAATGAAGCTGGACTGCTTCCTGATGTGAGCTGGTGACATGAAGCTAGGATGGGGTATCTGCTGACACTGCCCTGTAAGTCTGGTTTGAAGGTTACTCCAGGCATGCTGCATCCCTGCACTGGTACACGTGCAGCTCCCTTCAGAAAGGCTGCAATGAATTACTTTACTGAAGCCCATTGACATTCTCATATAAAAAGCAATACACAGGGGCTACAAATAACAATATGATTAATAGCACTGTCTGTGTTTCAAGAAGCAGGACATTAGCTGCCAGCTACTACGACAGAAATGTAGACTTTCTTCAATTTAGGATTCAGCCTTTTAGATTCAATCACATTAAAAAGTTTAAATAATAAAATGTATAAAGTTGCAAATGGATTCATTAGCCCAGCTGTAATGTCAGCAAAGGTTCTCCTTTTCTAATAAAATACATGAGTGCGGGGAGTATCACTTGATTCCTGCTGTGGAATTGCTAAGCTCTGGAATAGTCTGCAGCAGAAGCAGAATTCATACAGTTTCCAGCACACTAGGTCCTGTTTGGAGATTCCAAATGCCATCAAAATGAACATGTATCACAGAATCACAGAATCGTTTAGGTTGGAAAAGACCTCTGAGATCATCGAGTCCAACCTGTGACCAAACACCACCTTGCCAACCACACCATGGCACTGAGTGCCACATCCAGTCTGTCCTTTAAACACCTCGGGGACAGTGAGTTCAACACCTCCCTGGGCAGCTCACTCCAATGTTCAACCAACCAACCCTTCTGGGAAGAAACTCCTGATGTCCAACCTGAACCCCCTCCAGCACAGCTTGAGGATGACCCCCCACCTTGCTACAACATCCTTTCAGACAGTTGTAGAGAGTAATAAGGACTAAAGAATATTTTAAAAAATATAATAAATGTGTAATAGTATTTTTTACCTAAATTCTCTCCTTACCCTTCAGGAGGTTCACCACCAGTCAATCTCCTGTGTTTCTGAGGTTGCTACCCCTCTTCCCTCACCTGCACTGACTCCCTTAGAGAGGCTTTAAGTCCCTGACTAAGCAAAAGATACTGAATGGTCTTTTCAGCAAAGTACATAATAAGCATGTGCTTAACATCAGGTACGCTTTACAAATCCTATCAGCTTTGCTGAGCATGAATGGATATAAATAAATGCTTATATGCTTTTCTGAAATAAGCGTGACATGAGGACAGCACATGGGATTCTCTGATGCTACCCAGAGCTGACCAGCAGCTCTGCGTGTCAACATGACACATCCAGGTAACAAAACCCAGCAGGCAATCCCAATCATGACCCAGGCTCCCTGGTTACTTAAAGAGTTTGCTGAAGGTCTCTGTGATTGCTTTCCTAAGAAAAAAAGAAATACTGTAATTTGCCCAGGTTTTGGATTTTGCTCCAAGTTGTGATAAAGCAGCTTTTGACCAATTTCTCGTGGTGTGATTCATTGTATAAAAGCAGGACCCTCCACTTTTAGCTAAACAAACTTCCATTAATTTATTGATGCTATTAGTACGGTATCTACCATTTTTGCCTCTCAAGTCCTTTCATGGTTTCAATGTGATATTAAACTGCCCTTTCATTCCAGCATTAATATGAAACCACTAGAAGGGATATTTTCCCGTTTCCTTTTCCATCCTGATTTTTCTGTCACCCCAATGGTAACGTGAGTGGGTAGAACCTCTGCTCTATTCAGACTTCTAATTTATGCTTAAATCATGCAGCAACCCCAAAATAAGCAATGTAAATTGTATCTGAGAGACCACTGTCAGCAGGGAGCAAACAGCAATGTGCTCTGGGAATTGTGACACCTCTCACACACTATCCCTCTGCTGCTCCAACCTCTCTAACAGGGAATCTGGGTTCCACCCAAAGAGCACCAAAGCAGCAAAAGAACAAACAAAACCCTTTTACCATGTGTCCCCTAGGACAGTGGAATTGCTACAATCCACATCTGTATTCAGTGTCTCACTCCAAGCAATGGGATGGAACAAAAAATATCCCAGAATATGCAGAATATTAAGAAATGGTATTTTCATCACTGGCTGCTTCATCCCTTTAGCTATCAATGGGGCGAGATAAACAAAAATGAAAAAAAAAAAAATAACAGCAAAGGCAGAAGGAAAAGAATAAGGTAAGAAGGGGGAGAGAAGGAGGGAGGAAAACAGGTAGGTAACCCTGGAATTGCACCAGAAGCTGGAATGTCTACCCAGGAAAAGCAATATACAGAAGCTGCCTAACAGCACGAGGCAGAAGTATGCCCACGACAAGTCTGCTTTCATGCTGCTGCCAAACTTGGCAGAGAGCTGCATAAAGTGCAAGGTCAGACCCAGAGGCCGAACAGAAAAGCAGATGTGGTCAAGGGTGATGCAGCCTAAGCTACACATGCCCCCCCAACATATCCACAATGAACTGGGGGCAGAGACATCAAGCCAGCTCCAGAGGAGGAGATTTCTATGTTTTCTCCCCACAGTCTTCTGTACACACGGAAAAAACAGATTCTTCCTGTTACCATGGCACTATTTCATCACTGGTGTCTGAGCACGGTTGTAGATACACAAGAGGAAGACACCAAATCCTAGACAGGAAGGTGAAGAAGGGACAAAAATTCAGCAACTCATCACTACACAACCAGAGACAGGACCTCAGGGGAGGATTTTAACAGCTACCACTGCCACCTGGCAGAGATAACCTCACGTGAACTCACACAGGTCAGTCCTGGGCCTGTTACTAAGTGGCAGATGATACACAGTCACACTGTGGCTTTACACAGGCATGGGACACTGTTTTCTGGAGACACCAGACTGACCTTCCACTCTCTGACCTTCCACTCCAATTGTCCATTGTTTGACTGACATCCAAAGGGGTGAGGAGAGGCAATGGCACTGTAACAGCCACTCACCCATTCTGCCTGGTTTACTTGGTGACGATAACTACAGCTCCAAATATAAATACCAATTAAACTCTGACCTTAGGCAGGAAAGCAAGGGAACACTTGACAGACGTGTCCTATTGTACACCTCCACAGATCACCTACACACTATCAACCCAAGCGTTTTAATAGTTCCATCACAGGATGCACAGATCTGTACACACAAGAACCATGGTAAGGTCTTAAGGTAAGTTGGGAAAAACTCAGCTTGCTCTCCTGGGGCATCTAGGGTTGAAGTACTACAGCTGGCTCAAGGCATGTCAACAAAAGTCCCTGAAAGGTCCATTCCACTCTGCTTTTCTCCTCTAGCTGGAATGGCTGCTTTTCTGACCTTTACAGTGAGCTGTATCATGGAAGCCACCACCTCTCCAAATAGGGAAGAAGCTGATCTTGCTCAGCACACTGCTCAAGGGAGTTTAACAGAAACAGAGCCAAGCACTCACACCACAGAGAGGGTAGGTCCTGTTAGTGGCAGCACCAGCTCAGACCTGGTTAGGATGACTGTGAAACTGCACCTATAACTGGACAAGTGTTATTAGGCACGCAGAAAAAATCTCCCAAACTGACACATTCAACACAGTGTTTCTTGGCATCCTCGCAGGTCAGAAGAGTGGGATGAGGACTGCAAAAATCACAGGATCTGATGTCTTCTGGGTGTCTGCTGTTAAAAGACTCTGTCTCAAGTGTTCATTTTGCTGCAAGTTTATTGTTTTATCCCTTAAAAACAAGGGTTCTGCCATTCCATAGCCCGGCACTTTCTGCAATCATTTACGCCTGTGTAACGTGTGAGCAGTGTGGGTGTAAACATTACTATTCTGGTTTGGTAGCATTTGCCACCCACTTTGCCTAGGTGTGAATGACTGCACAAGGTGCAAGGCAATGGTGACAGTGCTGCAGGGACTGTTTTACATAGCTCTTACACCCATAGTAATACGGTGCACAGAGATGGAGAGACAGCGAGAGAGCGGGAGGAAAGGATGCATCAGGTATCTGCCGAAAAAGCAGCCTGACGAGAGGCCTCACCGAGCACAAGCAGCTCCACTGATTCTTCATTCTTGCCCTCTACATCATCTGGTGTGATAATAAGGCAGTAATAGAGGCCACTGTCTCCCCACATCAACTTCCCAATCTGCAGGTCTGCATCTGGAAGGCAAAAAAGACAAGTCAGGCTTTCCCTCCAACACTTACAGGAAGGATGGAGTGTTGAATGCACTGGGTCCATCTCCGTGTCCCAAATCCATTTCATTTCCATATTAAGAAGAGGGGTTAACCTTATCCAGAAGATCACAGTATTCATGAAAAAACAACAGGCTCGGGACTTCTGGCTGTAGATGAGAAGAGAGAGAATGCTGCAGAGGCGGCTCACTCTGCAAGTGCCTAGAGCAGAAGGGGTCACTAATGTCTCTCTCCTGTCACCTAAGGCTGGGGTCCCAACACTATTCATGTCATGAAAGAAGGGCTTAAACAGTGTCTCCTCTACAGCAGCTCAGTCATCTGCGAAGAGGTTACACCGAGACAAAGGAAAATACTCCCTCTTGCTGAGGCTGATCACATGCTCTCCACACCAAGGAGTCTCCACTTCTGGCTAGGTGGTATCCCGAGTCAATCAGACACCTTGTACTTTTGAGGGACAAGGTCTCTCACGCAGCCTTCCAGACAAAAATGTTTAAGGACTCTGCCATCCCTCATCTCCACCCAACCTGACTTCGCCCCATGGAAATCTCTTCCTTTCACTCTGCCCAAGGCTGCGTGGGTTTAGGTTC
Organism: Mohoua ochrocephala; assembly: GCA_013398855.1. Classification (NCBI taxonomy): domain Eukaryota; kingdom Metazoa; phylum Chordata; class Aves; order Passeriformes; family Acanthizidae; genus Mohoua; species Mohoua ochrocephala. Next base: position 50,574 of record VZTA01026201.1, read on the forward strand.
ATGACAGGATAAGCTGGTGAAGTCCGGAGCTGAGCAAACATGAGGCGTAGGATAATCTTGGTATTTCAGAACTAGGAAAACATCAGTGGCATTTGCAAGGAAGAAAAACCTATCCTGCAGAGAGTGAATTTGTATCTCTCTTGCTGCCACCCCTTTGCTAAGGAAAATCTATATACACAGCAATATGCAGAAGTCGGGAATAAAAACCTTCCACTTCATGGAAGGGAAAAAACGATACTGTGTCTGGGTTGGAGACCTACACGGAGTCAATTGAAGGGAAGTGCCAAAGGAAATTACCTTTGGGTCTAGGGTTGGTTGGCTGAATCCTGAATGTCTGACATACAACAACTCCCTTCCCACAGCCTTTTCTAAGAGAGTCAACTGAACAATTAATGCCAGACTCCAGTATCCCAAATTGCTAAGGGTCCATTCCAGCCCCCACCAAGATTCACTGGGGTAGGAGAGTTACCATGGACAATGCTGACGTCTCTTTCCTTATAGAAGTCTCCTATGGTGATGGCTGATCCCTGTTTGGAGGCCACGACACGGACTGTCCTCCTGCTGTCCACGCAGTCCAGGTAGGGATCCCAGTCCAGGTTCCTCTTGCTCATTGTTTGCAAACCAGAAGTCACCATACCCAGAGCTTCTCCCATGCGGTCCTGACAGTAGGATTTGTACCTCCACTGTACCACAGCTGGTTGGGTGGAAGAAGTAGAGAAATGGCAGCGAAGCAAAGCAGGCTGAAACAACATGGCCACCTTCTTCTTCTCAGGCACAGTGACCTGCAACCCTTCCACTTCAGCTAGAAGACAGAAACATGAGTATCATATGCCTTGGCACTGCTTTAAGAGAGAGCTACTGCATTTTATCATAGCATCATTCTCCCCACATACGTAAAATTGTCCATCTGTTTCAGGTGCTAGGGCGCAACACTCCTCAATGTACGTAAGCACGGATGTTGGCAGCAGAAATAAGTTTGCTTTTTCATAGCTTACAGTCACAAAGAAAAACACAGCATGATGGGGCTGAAGGCTCAAATGTAGCATCCTCATGCTGTAGGAACCCTAACAATGGCGTGATGATTCATGGCTTCTGTGGCAGGTTCAAACATAAGGAAGGGGTATTTTAGGGATGGCCGTGCTCCACTCGTACAGCAGGTCAGCCAAGGGGCCAGATCCTGAGTTCATGACAACCCCACTGCAGAATAAGTCACCTCCCTCCCCATTTCAGTGGCATCACACCTCCTCTTTAGAAGTCAGGCAACACACAGTGCCTGGACCAGCACATTCTGCACTGCTGCCCAGTTAGTGCTGCCTGCTCTGCCAAACTCTAGAGATGCACAAAGGAGTGGATCCAAATCACAGAGCTCTTCCCAGGGCTGGCAAGTAGCACTGAGAGAAATTGCTCCATGTGGGAAGTGTGGAGAAAAAAGGCCCAAACACTCAAGTTTTTCACATTCCCAGGGAGGAGAGGGATCTCAATATGTAATGTTTATCTAGCAGCTGACGGGAGAGCTGCAGCCCAGACCTGATGCATTAAGGCCCCAGAGAAGATGCACGGGACTGCTGCTACACCCTTGTGTAGCTGAGGGTGAGCAGTGTCAGCAGAGAGCCCTCGGGAGAGTGAGGCACTCCGTCCACCCACAGGGATATGGCCAAAACTCCCCCACATGCCCTTCGCTTCCCTCCTTGTGCTGCAGGCAGCAATGACTGAGAGCACTCGCACTACACTGGAAAAAGGGAACCAGGTTCAGTATGTTGGAATGGAAAATGTTGATGTTACCACACACCTCGCCCAGAGCAGTGTCACAGGGAAAAAGAGGGATTACAAGGAAACATTCAAGACAACAAAGCAGAAAAGGAAGTCTATACAACATCTGGAGAAGGGACTGATGGACTTGGGGAAGCTTAGCGAGGAATGAAAAGACTGAGGACAAAGAAAGACTTCCTGCTATCAAGAAGCAGTAGAAGAGAAGGGAAAATGCAAGAAAGAAGAAAACAGAGTAAGGATAAAGTATCAGAGCAAATATAAGAAGTAGAAGGATAAGCAGGATGACAATCATGGAAGCTTGCATTCAGCTGGAAGAAGCTGGAAAAGGTGTCTCAGCCCAAGTCAAAATAAGTACCAAGGGCTGCAGTCAGGTTGCAGGAGATTCAGAAACGATGTAGAGAGAAGAGGAAATGGAGTCAGCAAAAATAACCCACCCACTCCAGAACACAGAGAAGAAAAGGAGATGGAAGTTGGCAAAAGAAATTGAAATGACAGGAGATATCTTTAGAA
>VZTA01026201.1:60447-90984 GCA_013398855.1 Mohoua ochrocephala
GGGGCGGCGGGGAGGGAGACGCGGCTTCCCGAAACTGCTTCGCTTCCCGCCCGCCCTCCCTCCGGCAAAGGCGTGTTTCGGTTGCCTGGTGCCGCTCCTCAGCCTACGGGCACCCCGGCACGTTCCTCTGCAACTCCTTCAGCCCCCGGCATCCTCGCTCCTTAGCGGGGTTCTTACAACTTCTCTAGTAAGCGCTTAAAAACGTCCCCGCTGATCATCTGTCCTCCCCGAATTAGCCAAATGTATACCTTGGGAAATGAGCGTAGACGGTTCCTGTTCTAAATTTCCCTGGGGTTTCCACTTCCAGCATGGGCACTGCAACTAATTACTGTAATTTTAGATAAAGAAGGAGTATAATTTTAGGTGAGGAGGTGTTCTGGGTGTTAACAATGGGCAGCCGATTTGCGAGGCGTTAAGTCTTCGTGCCAACATGATAGTGGAAGGGGATTTTTTTGTTTGGTTGGTTTTTGTTTGTTGCGGGGTTTTCTGTGAGAAAGGCGTCACACCCAGCTAAAAATGACATTTTAGAATACGGATGTTGCTTAGAAATTAAATGGTCCTGGCCGCAGCAAACCCACGTGGATACACATTAACTGTACGCAAAACTTTTAAAGTTTCTGTGAAAACTTAATAAATCAGTGGAATTATTCATGGGCCTGGAGCTGGCTAAAATAGCATTCTAGAGCTGGCTAAAACAGCATCATGCTTTCTTTTGTGGCTCAGCACCAGAGAGAAGCACCTTGCAAAATGGCACTCCCCATTCACAGCATCCAGCACAGCTTCCTTTTGAGCGTTGTTCATCCTCAGGCACTTTTCTCAAAGGGCCTGGCTGGTGTTTGTAACCAAAGCCGGGATGCTGCAGGCATCAGTGATCCACATGAGAGACGGGAGTAGTCTCCAACTTCGTCTCATCTGGAATCTGCCAATAAGCATAAACGATTCTGATTTTTCTAAAGCAAAGCGCTTGGTGTGTCTTGCTGCTAAAGGCAGGGGGCACAGGGATGCCTGCAGTAAATCTGTACAAGCTGTTTACATTCTAGCAGGTGTTCTCCAGTTGCTCGTAGATTCCTCATTATTTCGCCTTTCAGACTGAACTTCTCTAAAGGCAAGATAAGCTTTTTCTTAAAAAGAGTAATGAAAAAAGATCAATAATTTCTCAAGGAAAAAGCAAACCAGCATGTTTGCTGTGATAAAAGATGTGTTGAAACATCTCTGGTTATTTTCAAACGGGTGTAGTCCCTCTGTTAGTACAGTTAAAATGGAATTAAGCAAGGAGACAATCCTGAGGCAGTTGATCTGGTTTTAAGTGTTTTATTTGGAGCTATTCAATGTTGTTTAAAAATATTTTTCACATGGAAGTTTATTCAGCATTGCTTTAAAAAAAATACACACCCACCCCAATCAGTGTCCTGATGTTCCTCTGACCTGATACATTATGAATTTAACTTGTTCTGCAGTACTAGCTAGAAGTGACTATTAAGAAGTAAGTCCCCGTTAAACTAAATAATGGATATGTGTGGCAGCCCACAGTGAATGTTCTCCCTCAGCACACTGATCTGACACCCCACAGCCTTCGTGCATACTTGCAGGTGGAAGACAAAGTAAAAACTCTCTTTAGGGCCACAAATTTAGCCTCCAGCAATGTGTGGTTCCAGAAAATTCAGACAGAACTACAATACTTTGCATCAGCTGAGGGCCTGCGTCACCATTGCTACCTATCTATAGGATATAATCCATGAAAGTTCGTATGGGCTGAACTAAGACTCCTAAAAGGTAAATACAAAGCTATCTTTCTCTCCTTCCCCTAACCATTTTTTCCTGATAACCCTCAAAATTTCAAGTGAAATCCTGGTTCTTTGCCTTTTTGTAACTTAGCTGGCCGGGATTCTGATCCAGACTTTCCCTAGACAATGTTGATGTTGATACTATCTCATCTGTTTAACACTTCGAGCAGTACAATCCCTTATGCGTCACTACTGTTAGCTACTACTGGGATTTTTGTTGGTTTTTTTTTTTTTTTTAATCTACTCCAGCTTTTGCAAATAAATTTGGCATACACCACTTTTGCTAAACTTATGACTCACGACAAAGGAAGGAAAGATTTTCAATACAAGGAAGCACCATTGTTTCACATGTAACGTCGGACTTCTGTCTGCTTTGAAATTCTCATAAACTCACTGTACAGTCCTTTCTCATTTAACGTGAGCTATCATTTGTATATATCCACTTAAGATGGATGCCCAGGCTCTGAATAGATGTTCCAGATCTCTGTAGACCTTTGATCTCATGATTGCAACATGTGAGCTGGCTTAATAGTTAATGGTGGGATGTTGTCTTTCCTTTTAGCCCAAGACAGAAAGCTGCATGACTGCAGTTAGCCCCACTTCACCTTCAAACGGTGGGTAAATTCCTATGCAATTAGCCAGATGGCTTCAAGCCACAGCCCAGCAGGGATTCTCTGTCCTTTGAAAAACAACATACTGGTGGACTTAAACCTTCATCTCCCTCAGTCACTTGACAACCTTGATACCGGATGAGCAAATTCCCGGTGTTTGCCCTTCGTAATTTAGTCCCAGGCGGAATCGGAGGAATACCACACTACGACACTGTTTAATTTCACTGCTGATACCGTGACTCCACCTGAAGGAGCTCTCTAAGCGATGGGATAATGAACAAATTCAGCTGAACAACAGGGAAACAAACAAACAAAACAAATTTTTACTCATGCTGTAGCAGCTGCTGGCTCTTTTCTCTCCTTGCCAAGTACTTCGTTCCTCCCTCCCTCGTCTCATCTTCCTGTACCAATCTTTTGTGGTCATTTCCTCTGTTGATAAGCAGAGTCAGCTTTTTAAGTTACCACCACGTGGAACGATTTACACCAGCACCTCAGTCAGAATGACCCATCTCGGCAACATCCCTGAAAACCCACTCTGCCGCATGAAGATTTTCATGCCGTTCAGCCCCCTGGATTTCCCTTGTAGAAATTTCCATAGAAACAGCGATTTCCACAGCTTTTCTGGGATGCCATGCTGGATTCAGCCATTAGACACTGCTCTCTTGATTTAGTACTGAGATCAGCACATCGCAGAACTTACTGGGCGACACACCATCAGTTCATAGCGTTTAGTGAGTCTCTTCAGATTGCTACTAAGTAAAACTTTTCCTCGTTTGCTGTGTTACACTGGAATCTCGTATTAATCCTTGATAGCTTCACAGCAAGACATTGCTGAAATATATGCACTCTCTGTACATGTTGTTTTTTTCCGAGCTGCCTGGCTACATTTGATAGCACAATAATACAACAGAGCTTTTATGTCCCATTAACATCAGGAGTGAGTGATGTAGATATATAAACTGCTTTTGTGTAGTTTTACACCAAGATGTTTGTACCAAGAAATGTTTAGAATATTTAATGGAGAAATTTGGCCTTCTCACTACAATGAACCTTCAGGTCTGTAATATAAATTCAGCATTAGGAAGAGCCCAAGAGAACAGCAGTATTTACTCCTCTGTATAAATTTCCTATGCTGTTCCTGACTCTTTTTTAGACACCAAAAATCACAGCATGCTTTTGTTAACACTTACAGAGTGAACCTGAAGTTTTCATTAAAACACTTACGACATGTAAGCAATAATGTTTGGTGAAGTCATTATATAGGTACAAGATCACAAGTGAATCATCTCAGCTCACCATCTTTTGCGCATCACTATAGGCAAAAATACACAATAGGACGAACTCTGCTTGCATATCTACAGATAACCTAGGAGGTAATAAGCTGTTAAACTCTCTAAGGTTTTGGCTGTAGAGAAACTGTGGGCAGCACAAATACCTTCAGGGACTTGGAGTTCACAACTCGGACTTTCTTGACTGTCCAATCCAGCTTTCTTAATAAAAGAGGCCACATCACTTTGCCACACTACATCGATTAGTTTGAACTACAGCCTGTATGTTACAAAAACGAATCATAGATTACTTTGGGTTGGAAGGGAGCTCACCCTGCCCCTAATTTAATCTAATTTCACTTTCTAGTACTGCCAAGCCAGAAGGCAGGGCACTCTTAAGGCATTTCTGAAGAGGTAACAGCAGGCTGTGATCAAAGCACCCTTAACATCCTCTCTGGAAGTTCAACAGACTGTTAGTTTGCTATATTCTTAAGCTAACATCGGAACTGGAGAGAGCATCCCAGGCCCAGCTGTTAAAAGCATGAAAGCAGAAGTATTACAGCATCGTCACCCCTGCTTAATATTTGTTTATCCTTCCAGGGATCATGCTGCTAGTATGACATAGCATCACATAGGAAGCCTCTCTTTGGTCGATATCCCACTCTCTCACCTACCTTATTGAGTATTCCCTCAAGCTTTGTATTTTTTGCAAGTACCTGTGATGACTGTATGTTTCCTTGAAAGGTACTAACAAGTATTTAGTAGTATGCAGCCAAGAAACAACCTAAGAAAGATCTTAATAAAAAGAGTGATTACAATTCCTCATTTAAAATTACATTTTGAGACATCTTCAGCTAATGCTTTAACCAGGGACTGGATGGTCTTTGTATCATAAATCTGTATCCTTGATTCAGTGTTGTGTGGTCGAGTCACATGCTTCACGTGTCTGAATGCATTACCTTTAGTAACCGCACTTAATATCTTTTTGATGCAATTACAAACCAATGTGACAATCTATTTGCTGCAAACCCATGTTGATTGGCATTAATTACGTTACTTTTCTTTAATTCATTATTGAAGAAAATCCTGTGTCAGTGATTCTATTCTTTTGCCTGGGATCCCTGTCACTCTGACAGGTCTGTAATTACTCAGGTCATCCTACTTAGGGCCAGATCTAAAACAAGACTTTGGAAAATTTTTGGTACCTAACATTTAGAACTCAAATCTAAAACACCCTCATTCAGCAGCAGATTGAGACTGAAAGCACACATGTACTGTCAAAGTTGCCTAAAGGCTTCCAATTTTCCTTCTCTGCATGCCCAGATAGTCCTGAGCACGGGAGATGTCTAACAAACACCCGAGGCAAGGCATTTGGGGTGCCACAGCCAGGTCATTGTTTTCTACCTAAAAACCTGGTCTTTCAGATGTCAAGGATTTCCCAGACTTTGTCCAGGATACTTAGAACAATGTGGTGGTTTCACTGGAGCCATGGCATTAAAGATATTTGAAATTGATGGCATAGAGGGGATGCAGCTGTAGCACACCTGGGCAGCTGGTTGCCATGTATCAGGTTTAGTGGTTCTGGGATGTGCTGGTCACCAGGGTGACAGCACTTGCCCAGCAAGTCCCGTGCATCCTACAATTCCATGACCTGCTGCATTGCAACCCCCAACACGAATGCTACCATTTCTGGAGAGCAGACAGAAGCATTATCAGCTCTCATTTGAGTTCCCTGAGAAACCTGGAAGAAAGGTGCTGATACCTCCTGTGAGGCCTGGTCCAGGACATTCACAATAGGTCCAACACTCAGCAAAACCCTCCAAAGACAGGCATGGGAACAAGGCAGAGTGATAATGGTTTAGCTTTTGTAAAAAGGCCTCCTGACTCCTAGGTGTTCAAAGTCACATCCTTGATCACATAGGTGAGGTGTAAGGCACCCTGCATTCCTCTTGCAGTCGTGGTACTGTTCAAAAAGAAACCCCAGATTCACTAGGTCAAAAGGTCAAAAGAGAAAGCTGGCAGCTGTAGCTGACTGGTTAAATCATTCACCTGGGGAAGGGAAGCCTGCAGGCTCTCATCTCTGGGATGTTTATGCATTACATGTGAAACAATAATAATTACTGGTTTCCACTTTGTATCTGTCTCCAGAGAATTTGTAGGTTTTAAAATCTCCATAACCAGGCTGAGAAAGAAATCAGCTGTGAGATTATGTGACAAAAGCTTGTCTCCAAAACACACAAAGGAGTGCAGAGAGACAATGCCACTTGGGTGGTTGGGAGCCTAACACACACCCTGCCCTGGCTCCTCCCACACCCATCACAAAAGCCCATCAATGGCCCATTTTCGCAAGTCCAAAAGAGCACGGGGACATAATGGGAATCCTCAGATAGGAACTCATAATAAAGGAAAACCATTCCAAGCTCTTCCCAGTGCTGTCCCAGGAAAGCCTCGACTCCAGTGCAGACTGGAACCTATCAAGGTGAGTCAACACCACAGCAACTTTAGGACTGAGGGGGATTGTCTCCTATGGATATAGGACTCGCTAGAGGATGCAAGGGAAGAGCATTTAAGGATTGCATAGGACTCTTTGTGGGATGCTTAGAGGAGGAATCAAAGGGAAAGAAAGAGAGAGCTAGGTGATTTGGGGAGGAACAAGTAAGGGAAATAGATGGATAAAGGGATAGAAAGAGCCAGTTGTGTGTGAAGAGTTTGCTGGGTGATGTGCTTATCTGTCATAGGCAGCCCGTTCCTTTCTTAATAAATTCGTGTATTAATTTTTTTTTTTTTCTGAGTGAACAACTCTCTGTTTTGGGTGTGTCCATGTGTATGGGGGTCTGGTGCTAGTCTCTAGTCAAGCCATGCCTTGGAGAGTCCACATGCCTGAGTGACAGTGACTGGACAGACAAGAGTAAATCGACTTAAATGCCAGCACCTGGAGTGGGACTGAATGTAGACAGGGCCCCTACATGTCCCTGGGGCCAGGAGCTGGAGTGAGTGAAGGTCTGGGTGCCAGCAGCTGGGCCTGGGCCTGGGCTGCAGGCACTGGTGTGGCTAGGTGCCAGCAGCTGGAGAGCCCCGAGGGAGTGACCAGGATTACTGTCCCCTACAGCAGACCGGCAGCCAGAAGCCCTCATGTCAGTGGTGCCAGGAGGGAGCAAGTGTGACAGCGTTAGTAACAATCCAGCTGGACCTCTTTGTGGGAAGGCGGTGTGCCCTGAGAGCCGGGGAGGGGGAGAGGATGGCTCATCTCTAATGGGAAAACCACAGGAGGAGCTGGGTTAGGCTGGGAGTACATACTTGACCTCCCTTCGCTCGGACCTGGGAGTGTGGAGTTGCATCAGCCCCGCCTCTCCTGGGCTGATGGATCTGGCCTGATTCCTCCAACATAAACACCAAATATTTCCCTTTGTGGGAGAGTGCTGTAGCCCCAGAGCAGCAGGTAAGTGGGGAACAGCACATGTAGTCACTGCCATGCTTTTTAGAATAACTTTGCTCATTCTTTCTGACAAAAACTGCAAGGGAAGATTATAGCCTTGAATCCTGAATGAATGAAAATACATTACTGGCAGAAAACTTCCAGACAGTTTTTCTGCCTATATAGTACTAGGGTACCTAGACCCTATTTTGAGATACTGGCAAACTCCATGCATTGAGGGAAAAGCACAGGCTGGCAGAGGAGTTCTCTGGACCATTTATATACTGATTTTGTAAATTCTGGAGCTGTGTTTCCAAAGCCAGGTACCTAGGACTTAGAGTGTTGGCATAGTAACTAATTAAATTAAGTGCTTAAAAGAAAAAAAAAACAAAACCAAAACCCCAAGTAATATATAAATACTGGCACAACACTTGTTGTTATCTGCTGGAATGGCCCCAGTGCTACAAATGTTACTTTCAAATCAATGTAAATGGTCCAGAAAAGTCCTCTGACCACTAAGTTAAACAGCAAACAAATGAAGATTTAAAACATTAATTTCTTCAGAGGCGCTGGGCTCTCCTCAGGGCCCCGGGGGCGAATACTGATGGTGTGATGCTCTGAAGATGATCTGTTCCCTGTTTTTTTAATCTGACTCCCACCCCACACAGGAAAATCCTTTCTCTCTCTACTGCTTATGAATTTTATTTTCCAACCACACCTCTAGCCCTAGGAGAGCTATCACTGGAGCCTTGTGTTTTTCAAACAGCTGATGCACACATAATCTGAATTTCTTTAAAAGGAAGGGCTGCTGAAGGGTGGGTCCCAAAGCTGCACACAAGAAGAAAGACTATGATGTGAAGAAAAATAAAACACAAGTGCACAGATGCACTCCTAGCAACAACTCTTACAGTAATATAACAGTAAACACTTGCCTTTCTGCCTGAAAGAACTAGGCTCTGTGCAGATGTTTATATTTACAAGATACAAGTCATTTCTTGCAGTCTCTCCTCGGAGACTTAGCATTAATGTATCTGGAACTAGACTGGAATATAAATTATCTTCCACAGCAGTGAGTTTAAAAATGCTTACCTGTTCTCATTGAGGTTACATCACGACTTTCTACATTTTTAACAATGTGATTGACTCCTCCTGTATGTTTAACAGCAAATTTCCTAAGTGGAACACAAACCAAAGTGTTTCACGAGATTTGAGCAAGACAGAACAGCCTCCAGAATAAGTTAGCATTTTTTTAACCCTCAGAGAAACCAGCCACCAGGGAGATGCAAGAGCAATCTGGTCTAACCTTACCTGACAGCAGTTCCAGCATTGACAAACATAATCAGTTAAGTCAAAGATTTAAGCCTAAACGACAGCTACCTCCTTTAGAGCTAGGCAGCCTTAACCAAAGATGAAAAAAGTGGCTAGATTGAGGAAAAGAGGCAGATTTTTCCAGTGATATGGAAATGCATGGATGTGTTTCATCGCTGTTTTTATCCTCGTGTCTAAGTTTACAGTAAATTCAAGAGGATTCTGGGATGGAGAATTGCAAAGAATCTTCCAAGTCACTGCTGCACCATTTATTTTCATTGAGACTGTCTGGATAACCAACCACTGGAGATGGCTGCATGAGAATGCTGAAGGAGATTCCCCAACACACAGGGGAACAGCGAGGAATGTGGGAGACATCACATGCCCCGGACAAGGAAAACCAGGCCAGAAGTTAACCAGGGCCCATGCCGATACTGCCACTTCAGTAACCCCGTCTCATGTCAAACGTAGGGTCCTCTGTTCCAGGCAAACAGATTTCTGCAAACTGATTAAACTTTGTTTGTAAAGCCAATTGTGATTATTGACCTGCTGTGATTATAGCCCTGCTAAATTATCTGTTGGTTTTTGGTTTTGGTTGGTTTTTTTTTTTTTAACTACGGACGGTGAAGATCATTTGATTTTTGAGAGAGATCAATAGAAAGCTTAAGGCAGGAAGCAACTCTGTGCCACTTATCAAAATGATGCAGATCAGATTATTTCCAGCTTTATTTTTATCTGAACTGTGGTTCCCTATGCACTTTCACTGAAGGAAGTGTCAGTTATGTCAATGAGATAGATGAAAGGAAAAAACCTCAACAGCCACAAAAAGCAACCCAAAACCACAAAAAGAGAGTCTGAACAACAGCCTCAGTTTTGTGTAACACGAGCACCCAAATAATTTTTAATAAGCAAGTTTGCCGTTCCAAGTGCGCACATGCCCAGTCACCTCCTCTACTTTCTGCCACACATCTCAAAACCAAGGCCAGGCTTCTCAGCTGAAGTTGGTCTCCACCTTTTCCCCCATTCCTTTCTCAGCCTGGCGCAAGCTCCTGCTCCCAGGGGATATTTCTTATCCTTCAGCACCCAAAGAACATTAAAAAAAAAAAAATTAAAAAAAGCAGCCTTGCCACACTCTTATCAGGACCTGCTGTAAGGTTGTTGTCCACAAAATTCAGATTCATCTACGTGGTGTGCAACAAGCCAATAATTACACACTTGAGAGAGACATTGATTATTTACTTATTTTGGAGTTGCAGAAGTCTGGGTGCTTGGCGGTATTCCACAAATCAAGCACACCCCACTGGATTTTCCGTGCCATTACTTATACACAAAAATGTTGTGTTAGTAACCTCCTAAGTATGATTGGTTAATAATTACCATACAAATTACATAATCCCACCTGACTCCTATGCATGCTCGGGGGAAGGATCTTCACCTGGGCAGGGGTCTTTTTGACCTGGAGGTGTGATTTTTAATAATATAACGAAGGTAGTTCACCTATATCCAGATGCATTCAAGAGGCATCTGGATCTGGCACGGGGCAATAAGGGTTTGTGGTTTAGGGGTTACAGTGATAGTGCTGAGTTGATGGTTGGACTGGATCGTCTTAAAGGTCTCTTCCAACTTTGATGATTTCAGGATTCCATAGGACACATGGACCTTGAGTCTTTTTCCAAGGCGGCAATATACACATCAGCACCTTGATTTACTTCATCCATAGAGCTTGCCAGCTCCAGGATGTCCTTGACTAAGGGCACCATCTGGTTCTACTGACACACAATACCTTGTTTTACTTAATGAAAGATGGGAAATCTAGGCTGGATATTAGAAAGAAATTCCTTATTGTGAGGGTGGCGAGGCATAGGAACAGGTTGCCCAGGGAAGTTGCCCATCCCTGGAAGTGTTCAAGGCCAGGCTGGACGGAGCTCTGAGCAACCTGGTCTGGTGGAAGGTGTCCCTGGAACGACATCATCTTTAAGGTCCGTCCAGCCCCTTAACCCCTTCTACGGTTTTGTGACCGTTAGAGCTTGTTGGCCACTATCTGTCTCACTGATAAGTCTCCTTTATCGCTGATTAGGGGTACGCGAAGCTCAAACGCGGGAGCACAGCCTAAGCTCACTATGTCACCCGCGGCGGGGCGGCCCCGGCACCATTGCAATCACGGCCGCCCCACCCTTGCCGCCGAAACGCGCGGGCACCGCCCCGCCCGCCCCTCATGAGGAGCCGCGCTGCCGCCGCGTGAGGGGAGCGCCTGACGGCGAGGCCATGGCGCAGCGAGGCGGCTCCCGCAGCGCCTTTCCGTGGTTCGTGCGCGACCAGCTGCCCGAGCTGGAGCGGCACGGGCTGCCCGTGGCCCATGTGGCGGTATGCTGTCCCCTACTGCTCCCCGGCATGGGTAGTGAGGGCGGAATGTCGGCGGGGCTTTGCTGGGGGGTGGGCGGGCAGGCGGCTCGGCGCCATTTCAGATGGCCCCGCTGAGTGGCCTCAGGTGGCTGCGCCATCGCCCCCTCGGTGCGGGGGCAGCTGTGGTTCCTGTGCCGTGGGCGGGGTGGTGGCATCCGTGGCTGGCAGGAGTGGGTCCAGGAGGCCTCTTGTTTGTGGCTTGCCCTCATTCGGAGGTCCTTCGCTTTATTGGGTGTTTGTAATCAAGGCTTACGACGTTGTTAGGAAAAAAGCGACTGGAAGCGTTTGAGTCAGTCGTGGCAGCCATCGATAATGTCCTTTGGAAATACAGGAGTGATTTCTTACATGTAGAGTTGGTTGGTTTGTGGGACTACTAGAAGGAAGTGGTAGAAACCTTTTCGTAACAGTTAATTTCCCTTCAAGTCCCTGACAGAGGAAGAAAAGACAATGTATGCAGAGAAGGCTCGTAAATGGAATAGCAAGAAACGCTCTCAGAAGACGGTAAAGGAGGTAAATGCTGAGAATGGAGCGCCCTCTAAGAAGGAGGAGTAATGGTGTTGAGCTGCGTGTGGTCAGCTCCGTAGGATCTCATTGAAGTTTCACCTGCTCTCCACAGCCTCCAGCCTCTGGAGCTTATGGCTGCAGTAATAGTTCATACCATTATGAAGGTTTTGCAGATAATTGTTTTGGTTTGAACCGAAGGTAAAAATACTTCATACCTTTTAAAATCAGCACAACCTGTTCCTTTGGGCTCTTTTACCAAGTAAAACGTAGTTCTCCAACACCCTAGGTTTTAACAGTATTTTGCAGTGCCTGACTTAGTTTGTTTTTGTTTATTTGTTTTTTTTTAATTTATATACTGTAATTTGGTGTTACTTCTTGTCATAGGTTCATGTTGCTTTTGCTTTCTGGGTGTCATCGACTTAGGTAGTTCTTGTCTGATGGCCTGAAAGCACATCTTAGAGGCAGCTCAGAGAGAGGTTATCGGGGAGCTGTGTGGTGAACCAGGTCAATGAAATGTTGTGGCCTATGCATAAATAGAATAATTACACCCTGCCATTATTTTTAGGTTGGTTGGATATTGGAGAGAGTAGTACTACTAATGGGGAGGACAATATAGAAGTAGGCAGTTGGGTTAAGCTGAATGTGTATGGTTGTGGTTGGAAATGGTGCTGAACAGATCATTTCTACTATTTACTGCCTTGAAAAGGGGGGGGGTGTGGGTGTGTGTGTGTCCGTTTTGTTTATTTGTTTCTGTCTCTTTTCCTCTCCCAGCACTTCCCTGAAGCAGAGTTAGGTAAGAGTTTGAATTATAGGAGGTGTCAGAAAGCTTATTTTATTTCAGTCTTTCTTAGTAGTGTAAGAACTTGTGTGTCCAAGGAAAGAGCCTGACTGAGTAAATGGATAATACTGCATTTATTTCTTTATGCTCTATTACTAGATAATGACTGTGAACTATGAATTAATGGTGAGGATAAATTCCAGGACTTCAGAACATTTGCATGGTGATAGAGGGAATGACAGATTGATCCTAGTTTGGGGTAACTTGTAAATATGGATTAGTTAAATTAGTCAATCTAGACTGGAAGGGAGGTGTTAGGCAATGTTTTCTGATTTTGGGGGCCTGCCTGTTTGGGAAAAAGCTGTTTAAAATGTGATCATCATTGTGTCATTTAACAGGGTGAGGGGATGTAATTAATGAAACTCCATTTTTATCTATCATAGAGAGCTAAGTGAAATGGCAGGTAGGTCATAAACGGAGGCTTCTGTGTTTCCTTCCACAAGTTGTAGCATTTTAGAAGACTGTAATCAGGGACAGGAAAAATTGCTTTGCCAAAATGGACATCACCATCCTTACTGCTTGTCAGTGGAAATAGGGAAATGTGTATAGATGAGATTATGTGATCTCAGTTTATTAATCACGGCTCTGTACACAGACAACCACAGTTACTTTGTGAAGTGAAAGCTCATGTTGCTCTTTTGGAGGTGGCCAAAGCTTACTTAGATGGGAATAATTCCTCATTTTGTTTTAGACGGTTCAAACTGATAACCAGTTAACATTGGCTAAGATGGTTATCTGCAATCAGTGTACCTGGGTGTGGATGTTATTCCCAATTTGGGTTTGAATGATCAAAATCTGTAAGCCTGCCAGGTTTCTTTCCCCATCCTATTAAAAGCTTATTGTTCATGAATGGATTTTCAGAGCAATCCAATGACTTCCTTGAGGCTTTATCAGCTTTTCATGAACCTGTTTTCTAGGCAAAGACAACTGACACATGTGCCAGGTGCTTTTTTCGTAAAACTTAGGGAAAAAAGTTTTAAATTCCAGTTTAAAGAGTTCCTTGCCTGTGACAAGTGGTTGAACCTAAGAAAATATTTTTTTTTTATGTTACCTTTTGTAAATTTAGCTGTAGTTCTTTAAAGTTGCAATGGGTTGACAAAGGTACTGAAGAGAAATCCTGCCTTCCTGGCCTACAAGTATACAGGCACTTTTGTATATAAACTTTCACCTAACCACAGCTGTTGGTGGATGTTGCATTTTCCTCTGATATAAGGAGCTGAAGGACTTTATTTGGGGCGAGAAGGCTCTTTTGTTGGTTTTGGGTTGGTTGGTTGGTTGGTTGGTTGGTTGGTTTTTTTTTACTTTCTCATCTTTTCCAGACGTGTAATCTGCCTGTTCCAGTTCCTGCCCCTGTGACCACAAAGATGCCCAGTATTACTTCTTTGCCAGACGCCTGTGCTCTATCTTGGAAGAATGATCAGGGTATGGTGATCTTAAAGCAGTTGATCCTGGTAGAGGAGAGCTTGCCCTTTGAGGATGTGCTCAGTGGTATCTATACAAAGAATGTTTACATTTTGCTAAAAGCCATCCGTGTCAGCTGTTTGTTTTAGACTACTGGACTACTGCCATAAAAGGTAGAGGGAAGTCAGCACAAATACCCTTCCCCCTCAAACTCCAGGCATTCCGTCCTCTGTTTTTTAGCTCAATGGGAGTATAGCCACTAACGGTTTCCTAACCGTTATTTCAGGATTTTTAAGGAAAAGGTAATTTTTCAAGCCTTACGTTTATGATTTGACTAGGCCTAATCCAAGTTCAGCATAAAATTGTACCAATTTCAAAGGGTGAAGAATTGTTAGGTATCAAAGTTCAAAATTTGTATGGTAGAGGTATTAAATAAAACAAGGGCCTGGCCTCATTGGGAGAATAAAAGAGGGAATATGCACTCTGTCGGTGCCTTTATAACACTCCGACTTGCTTCCTTATTGAAAGAATTCTCGAAAACTAAACCTTTCTTACCTGTACCCTATCTTTAAATGGATGTTCCAATTAGAGTTGAGTAGTGAACACATTTGTAATCTTCTACCCAATAAATATTATGTTATTTTGAAAAATGATAAAAGGTAGTGCTTACAAGGTAAGTCAAGGAGCCAATTCATACAAACTGGATCTGCTGTGTGGTTAAGTCTCAGCTCCAGCATTTTACCTCAGTCTCTTGAACTGTTTTCATCTTGTCATGGTTATGGGGGAACAAGAAACAGTAGCTCCATTAAAAAGTGAAATACCTATTAGTGCCCTCTGTGCCAGGGGTCATGCTCCCGTGTCATTGTGATGCAGATTTGATTGGGTTGATAATGCTGCCTTGAGTTGACACAATTGATCTTTCAGCTGAATGAGAGGCATAACGATAATTGAGATACATTTCATGACACTGCTCTTAATATTTCTCAGTTAAAGTTCTGTATGGTTCCCTGTAGCTATATCCATTTTCTCACAAGGTAGGAGAGGTGCCTTTCCTATGACCCCACAGCTTGTGCAGTTTAAGACCCACATAAGGGAGCATGACCATGCAAGCTTAGGGCAACTGGTGTTAAATGTCCTAAAGTCTGGCATACAAAATTATTTACATGTGAAGACAGTTACACATCTCTATTATTTAGTAGAGCAAGTAGGATTTTTTGGTGAGGGGCAGAAGTTTAGAGTAAGGATTAAGTAGCTACGTTAAATTTCAGTGAGGACATTCTGACAGTCATGAAGAGAAGGAGTAAGGTATATTGTAAAACATTTTTCGTAGTTGGATACTTTTTAAATTAGTAGATGATAAATCTGTTTCTTAATATTTGTGTTGGGTATTCTTGCCGCTTTCTTTGGGAGCTCGTTTGGTGGAGGAGAAGCAATCCTTTTAATTAGCAGACTTCTCATCTTCTTGTCCCTCAGGATTGCTACCAACTCATGTAAGTGATGTAAGCTACCAAACTGAGCTTGTGAGGCTGTTTGCAGCTACTCATTTGGTTTTTTCCTAACCTTATTTTCTGTTGGATTCCAGGCCTCTTAACATCTTGTGAGTTTGGAGGTTGGCTTTTTTTTCATAGTTGCTCTTACCCGTTGGGTTTTTTGCCTGATCTCTACATGCAGTAGCATCCCTGGAAGGTGTTATCACTACCAATGTGCCTGACTTCTCCTTAAGTGTTGTTGTCTTGTCCTCTTGGATACAGAGGAAGAGCTGTGTGTTTTGCTTGGTTGTTACCCTTCTTCACCCACTCGTAGGAGAAAGTTCACCAAAGCTTTCCGTGGATGAGGTGAGACTGCATGGCATCGCTAACCTCTGGTAGCTAGTCTGAAGGTGGTTTTATTCTTTTTCTTTCAGATATGATTGCAGACACCTTCTACTTCCTGGACATTTACAGCTATGGGAAGCTGCCACCCCAGTGCGAGCAGCGCTTCCTTCCCTGTGAGATTGGGTGTGTCAAGTACTCCCTACAGGGTGGAATCATGGCTGATTTCCACCACTTCATAGATCCAGGTGAGTTCCAAGAAAGAGAAGTACTGGGGTGAGAGGGAGGCTTTCTGGTGTCGCTGCTGCGCAGATTAGACTTCTGGTATTAAGACAAATTTATTTCTGTGACCATAAGTGGTCAGACTTCTTGAAATATCAGAGCAGTGCTGATTGTTTCTGAAGAGAATTAGTGTCAGAACTTCGTGTAACTTCAAAGAAGGTAGGCTAAATCCAGGAGGACCTTGGCATGTTTGTGGTTTATATTTCATGTCAGTGACTGTTTCTCTTGGTTGGACCTAAATACACTATACAATGCACTTTGTTTTTTAAAATGCATATAACTAAAAATAACTTTTCCAAAAATAGTTGTGGCACTTTTACAAGGCCACAAGGGAAGATGAAGCCGTTCCTTTCTGTTCGTGAAGCTGTAGTGTCTTGTTGAGAGCTAAGGATCTCTCCTTGTTGGTGTTGGATGGTGATTGTACTTTTTCCTCTTTTTTTGCAGAAGTACCACCACGTGGTTTTCGGTACCACTGCCAGGCTGCTGGTGAGTATTAATGGAGAAAAGGATGGTATGCAAAGGTGTGCAGGTTTAGACTCAGCTTATCTGAACCTCTGGCCAAATGTTTCGTAGGTCTTGATAGTCCTTGTGTGTGTCTTCAGCACGAAGTGCTAATTAATAACCGGGTAACTCAGAGATACTGCTTTATAGTTAAAAGTTATGTTTAGCAGCTTGACATATATTAACAAAATTAAAATATCTACACCATTGTTGTGTCTGGCTTGGCCTGCCTGTTTCCTGTGTGACTCTCAGTAATGTTTATAGATTCCAGTTTGTTTTTATTAGGACACTTCCTCTCCTTGTGTACAGAGGGAACAAACTTGGCCCATTTTCCTACGTCTAATACTTGGATAATGGCCTTTTAAAAGGGGTAAGAGTGTGAGTGTTTGCTCACAGCCCAGACAGAAGCAAGGTTTTGGTAGTTTAATCACCGACTCTGTCTGTGGAGAAAAGGAGTGTGTGTGTTTGTGTGCGTACGTACATGTATACAGAAAGATAAAGAGGAGGGGGGAACTGTATCGCTTAAGGAAACGGGACTTCTCATAACTTTGTGGGTTTTTGTTGGTTTTTTTTCCTGTCCCACTTCCCCCCTCCATTAGGTGATGAAACTCATAAGATCCCTATATCTGGATTTCACCTTCCTCGGTCTTGTTATGCCATTGTCCTACGGGAACTTCTTGAGTTTGCCCAGCCAGCCAGAGGTGCTCAGCCTCGCTTCTTCTGCAGGGTATGGTCAAGGTCAAAGCTCTAAATCTCAACTTCTGCTTCCACTCCTGTTGGTTGACCAAGGAGATACTTCACCCTAAAACCTAATCAGTGTGCACATAAGTGGGAAAAAACACTCTTTCCAAAGTGTCCCAGTTCCATGTAGGAAGAAATGGCCTCTAAAAGCCAACCTTTTTATAAAGCAGAGACCTAATTTTTCTGCTTTCTTATTTTCAGCCTGCACTTCTGGTTCTAATCTACTGATGAACAGGGTCTATTGTTCTCTGACATTGTTATGACTTTAGTTACGGGCTCCTAAGATTTGACTTAAATTGGTTGTGCTCAATGATAGTCATAAATCCTGCTTTTTTGAAGGGCTATTTTTACGTTTTCGTGACTCTTTTCCCCAAGAGAATAACACGTGTCTTAAATTTTTGCTCAAGTTTCATTTTCCAGGGAACAGAACAAAATGTTAGGATTCAGAGGTGTTTAAGTTTCATAACAGGTATATTATGTTTCAATTCACTTCAAACCTAATAGTAATCCTTAAAAAGGTAGGGAAGGACAAGATCTTGGGCTCCATCCATAAATATAGGGCTCTGAAGAAATACGTATGAAATTTGGTTCCTCTTCAAGATAGTTGTCAGGGAGATTACATTCAGTCCCAGAAACAATTTTGGTTTGGTGGTGAGTTTCTCAGACCTAGTCAGAAGTTACGCAAGTGATGACAGAAATTTTCTTTCCTCCAGTCTAATGACAGATTCCGAATTAATTGGTGTCTCGGTCGAATGGCCAGCATAACAGGTAGGAAATGGATAATTTTTGTCCTTCCTTTTTCCCTTCTCCCCTCAGAAATAAGGGCTATGTGATCATGGACAGCTGTATTTGTCTGAAAAGCGTGTCTCAAAGCTTTCATAAATACTGGCACTGATGGCTAGAACTGCTTTGCATGCTCCTTCCTTTCTCCCACCACTTTCTAGGAAGCCATGTTTTAATAAAACCACTGGTGGAGTAACTTGGAGCTTTGGTGCTATGATAAGAGGCTGGACAGTGAAGAGGGGCTGACTGAGAAATGAGCTGAGCAGGATATTCACTGACTCCTGTTCTCCTGGCCTGGGTTTTCGCTGAACTGTAGGCATTGAGAGCCATTGGGAGCTTTTTGCTGTAGAAGACCTGATAATAGAACTGTACCAGAAGAAATACCAAAAGGAGCCATCCAAGATCTGGCTGTATAGAAAACTGGATGTCTGCCTGTGGGATTTCTCCAGTAATACCAGGTGTGTTGGGTGGTTCTTTGTGTAAAGGTGCCTGCTTTCAGATGTTCTGTGTTTGTACAGAAAGTGGTATTTGCTTGCAGTCTTGCAGGAGCGTGTTGGGTGATTATGCAGTTAATTTAGAAATAGGCTCTAATGTTTCCTCCACTACTGATTTAGGAAAAGAACCAATAATTTGATCTTAAATTTCAGTAGATTTAAAAAAATCCCATAAAAATTATTCTTGGAAGTCTGCTTGGAATAAGAGTTTTAAGGTCCATTGGGTTCATCGGTGTCACGTTGTCTTTTTTATAGTCAGGCGGTTTCCTGTTTCCATGAGTATCTTCACACTAGAGGGGGACCTTAAGGAGAATGGAAAAACCTACTTTAAAACACATGTTTGGAGAGGAAAGTGAGGATGTTTATGCTATGAGGAACTATTTCACATTAACGGGAAACTTGAAATGGTTCAAATGGTTTAAATTCCATTTGTCTCTTAGGGTTCTCTTTTCTCCCTGCCCCCCACTTCAGTATGAAGCAGGTTGCCTGATAAGCAGACCTTTAAACTCTGCATAAACTACTCAGGGCAAAGCTATTGAACTCTGTGAAATTTTAAAGGTACTACATGGTCACTACAACAAAAAGATACCATCTTTAATATTTGTTCCTGTTCATCTGACCAGACCAACTGTTCTCGTTGAGTAACAATGTAGGTGCTTCTGAAATAAGCCTGAACTTCATTTCGTGTAGGTGCAAGTGGCATGAGGAGAATGATATCATCTGCTGTGCTCTGGCATCCTGTAAGAAAATTGGGTGAGTATTGCTAAGGAGTTATCTCCAGCATGATGGCTTTTATTTTGTTAGCATTGCAGTGTTGAGAAAAGTGTCGATGGCGTTAGAATTCACTGTTTTGCTTCAGAGGTATTCTCAGTATGCTCTAGGATATCTCTACTTTGGAAACCTTCATAGTGCCTGACACAATGTAGATACATAAGGTTCTGTAATCTTTTTAGTGGGGAGAAAGGGAAAGTAAATAGTTGGAAAATGAGGAAATGCCATTTTTTATCTCAGTTGACAGCAGTAGTAGCACTTAGAGAGACAATAAGAAATAGTCTTTCATTCAAAACACTTGTCATGGACTGCTATGCCCTGAAAAAAAAGTTGCTTTTCACACTTCGAAGTGCTGCTTTTGATAATGTGGGGAAGCAGTTTGTTTTCATTTCATGTGTAGTTGTAGAACAGACTGGTGGTCTTGGAAGAATGCAGGGATGCTGCCATAAAGTCCTTCGGCCCTCTGGTATCTGCTCTGTGCATCTCAGGCCCTGGTTGGTTTTGTTTGCCAGTTGAATTTAAAATGCTGTGCTTCCACACGTCAGCATTACAGCCCTCTTAGCCAAACTTTTCTTGTTTTCCTTTTTTTCCTTGGTCAAGTTACTGCATCAGTAAATCTTTTGCTAGTGTGTATGGAGTCCCACTAACAGCAGCTCACCTCCCTCTGCAAGACTCTGACTGTGATCAAAGCACAAATACCGGGATTGTGAAACTGCATGCTGGACATATCCAGGTCAGATCCTTTCAATTGACACCCTGATTTATTTCCAGTTGCCAATTTCAGGTGAGCTGTTTTTTCTTTGGATGCTGTCCTTTGTGACATATGTTGGGCAGACGGATGAACTTGCAGGGTTTTGACCATAATTCATAGGTTTGATGGATGAGTGGTGTATATTTCATGTTAGCAGACACATATACATTATCTTGAATGCTTATTTTTTCATACAGAAAATGAAAGCTGAGAGTTCTGGATGTGACACACCTTTGGGTTCTCCAAGACAGGATCAAGAGTTTGTCCCTTCTAATCGTGAGTTTGAAACTTTGACGTTTTTTACGAGGAAAGAGATCTTTAAACTTAACCCAGTTGTTGCTTTTTCAAATTTCTGGCCTTAGATGTTGCCTGTAAGTGGTGCACAGCTCTGCATGAGCTGTGCTTATTCTTGTGTGTGGATTTCTCTGAATTTCTGAAGGCCCAAGCATGAAGAGCTGCCCTTTTCTTACTGGGCAGAATGTTAGGGTCAAAAAACATCTCTCAAAATTTAGTTTTTTCTTACAAATGTTGCTCTCTGATTTATGCTTTTCTGTTGCATGAAGCCATTCTCATGCCCAGGTGCTTTGAGGCAGGGCCATGTTTGAAATACTCTCCTTGCTCTTAAATCATTGTACATACAGACTGAGCTGGTCCTTGTTGCAAGTGTTCTGTCACAGCTCAGTTATAAAGACTGCTCTTTTAAAGTCTCTTTTTGCAGACAGGGTTTTTTTTCACTAGAAGGCCTCTGAGCTCAGTTCTCTGGGCAGTTCGTGGCTAACCTTCAGAGGAACAGAATCAGGTTTGCTAGATAAATAACTGTTAGAATTGAATTCTGAGTTTGCAGCTTGATTTCTTGCGTACAGATTGATGCCGAATTAAACTCTGTTCCACCTGGAAATCATGATCTTATGGTCTTTGTGTTTGTAGAGGACATGACCTGTCTCACTTTTTGTATCGCAGCTGTTGAATAGGTTCAGCTCCACAGTATGTGAAGAACAATTCCATTACTTTATGCATGCTTTAAAGGCTGATTTGATGTGCAAACTGTATTTAATTTAATAGGTGATTCTCCGTGTGGTGTGAAGGCCTCCCCTTGTGGAACAAGTGTCGTACAAGGAAGAGGAGTTATTCGATTGCTGAGAAGTGCATCTGATCTATCCAAGTCTCCCAGTAACTGAAAATCTTTCACATCCAGGACAGCTGTAAATCCTAATTTTCTTTGTTTCCCTAAGATAACTAGTGGCTTCTCCAGACATCAGTTTTTCATCTTCTGTGCAAACCTTAACAGTTCATGTTCTTGTTAGAGTGATAAAACTATTGACTGGATGTAAAGAAGATCAAAAATCTTGTTCATTATCTACAGGAAGACTTATTTTGAAGGAACCTGACGGTCACATCTTTGAAAATGCATGCCATACTAGTTCTGTTTCTTAATGAATGGAGTACAAATTCAAGATTGATTAACCAATGTAATTGAATTAGAAGAATTCTTTAGTGACCAGTGTGACTCTTTAAACAACTTAAACTTTTGGCTTTATTTCTTTTTTAATAATCTTCCTGTCTCCTGCATTTGGAAGATAGAATTCCAGTGTGTAACAGTCTTGCTTCAAAAACTGATGCGGGGGGGAAGCATTGAAGCGTGTGAAGGGCTGCACTAGGGGAATGAATTAAAGGTCAATAGTCCCAAAGGTTTGCTGTAATATATTAGTTTTAGCCATGAAGAATTTGAGTGGTCTTTCAAGGCAAAAAAGCAGACTTGATAGAAAATGTCTTGAAAGAAGTACTGTGGCAAATTTATCCATCTGTTAATGTTCTTAGAGGCACAGGCTGTCTTATATACATCAGGAACAAGTACAGCATAGATCATTTTTTTTTTTAAATTTGCATCAGTTTTCTTTTTAAGAAATGCATGTCCCTCAAACTTAGAGACTGAAGAGGAGTGTAAGTGTTATGGAGTTGTTTTGGTTTTGTTTTTGTTTTTTGGAAGGAGTATCAAATTCAAAGCGATACATTTCAGAAGAGTTTAGTCAGGCTGGGTAGATTCCAGTCATCATAATTTGGGGGCACGTAAAAAAAGTGGGAGACTGTCTGACATGTTCAAGGGAAGTTAGATGTTCCTTTTTATGGAGGTAGTGCTTGGACTAGTCCCCAAAAAGTTGTCTGTCTGAGCGTTGTGCTTAGTCCATGTGTCTCCTAAGCAAGTGATGCTGCGAAATAAGAGCTTATTTTGTTAAGCTGTTCCTAGATTTTGTACCAACAGATGTCCAGTTTTGAAATACTATTTCCATAGCAACTAACTGTGTGAAGATTTCATTCCTTGTAGGTACTGAAACTCAAGATGAGGTGGTTCATTGCCTTGAATAAAGAAAAAACCCAACAAAACAAATGCAAGCAAAACCCAAAATGCAGCCAAAATAAGAGGTTTATTTGAGCATGCTGATCAGTGTGTCAGAAAAGGCCGTTGCTGGTTTAGTTGGAAACCTGTTACAGTTGCTGTAAGGCCAGTTGAGCCCTTTTTTTCTAGTATTTTAGGATCACTGAAGCATTTCTATTCTTACCTAACTGTTCACTTCTATCACTGAATTTCCTCAATTGATTCTGTATTTCCTTCCTTTGGGGCTGCTGTTCTACCTGATAATTTTCACTGAATAAGGGACAATAAAGCTCTAAGGCTGAAATTTACCAATGAAGCACCCGGGAATGCGGTAACAGACTGAGAGTGTCTGTCAAGTAGTGCTAAAGGCTTTTCTGCATTTGTGTAGAGTTGTCCAAGTTCCTTAAGTGACAGCCATTGCTGCATTGATGTTTCATAACATACAGAACCGTTGTCTTTGAATTATTTTCAGAGTTCAGTGTTGCAATAAAAGTTTCTGTTTCAGTTCTTATGTAGGAGAGAATTCACTAAAAATTATTACTAAAATACTTATTCAGTGTTAAATACACAAACCTAAGAATGTTTGTTACTAAGCTTAATGTAATACATATCAAGACTGAGATAAAGAATCTGAGCCAAAGTGGGAAAATGCCATTAGGATTCCGTGGCATATCTGTACCTTACCACCTGTAAATTAAAATAGCACATAAGCTGTAGAAGATCTAATTATATGCTGTAGGCAGTGGGCTGTTAACTGGGGCAGTAACTGTCTCATTCTAACAACCAGCAACTCTAGTGGGGTTTTTTTGTAGTGAAAATCATAAGATCTGTGTGGTTAGAATGAGTACACTAACTTGAAGAAACCTATTTCATACTGTTATTCTGCATTTACCGAGGGGGAACCCTGACAGCTGTTGAAGGATGACAGAAAATTCTTTCATTTTGGAGCTCTGCTTCCCTGGCTGTTTTGCAATTTGCGACTCTGTTTGATTTCTGGAAAAATAAATTCTGAAAAACAAGCACAATACAGTAACGCTTCTCTCCTTTAGGTAAAGGAAAGATGAGGGATTGCAACCTTAGCCCGCTCCCTAAGTGCAAGGAGCAGTCCTGCTAAGGCACAAACTGTGTCAAAATCAGGACAAAATTCTCCCCACTTGAGTGACAGAATTCTCAAGGGCACACAAAACCAAGACAGGGCAGAATGGCCCTTTGAGCAGAGTTTGAGTAGTGCAATCTGGGAGCTTTCAACGTGTACCCTTGCACAGGGTAAAAAGTAATGGTGACAACACTCTGCGTGTGGGTGTTTGGTACCACATGTGTTGAACTGCATAAAGAGCTGTTTTTGCAAAGGAGGCATCTGATGGATCCTGTCAGACCTGACTTTCTGCCCTCCTATTGGTGTAGCTGACTCACTCCCATGGCAGGGAAAGGGTTAAAGTCACCCTGGTTTAACATACACGTTGCAAAGTTATTAGGTGTTCGTGCCCTTGTTATAATAATAGTAGACAAATGGTTGACTTGTGCATTGCTACTCTAAAGGTTTTGGCCAGAACAGTTGTCTGAGGGTCATGAAAACAATGGCTGTAGTGACAGCTTTGCTGATCTAGTCCACATCAGGCTATTGACCTGTAATCATATCCTTTTATATTCTTTTTGGAGTATGTAACTGCTCCTGAAAACTAAAGGACGTTAACATAGATAATAGCAGTTGTGGCTACTTTTAATTAATTGTTATTCTGCATTGCTGCCTTGACTACCTTTTCCTTTCAATAAACTGCAGGAACCAGGGATGTAGCAGAAGTTCCAGTTGAACACTGTGTGTGCTCCAGCATTCTCTTACGTGCACACATCTATCCTGTAGATACAACACAACCTGGTTTTGACATCCTTAATTTGAATTTTGTTTTGGAAGGCTGATCTTACCAATAAAGATTGAGGTGAACGTGGCCTTAGCCTTGTCCTTCATGACCAGCTGCCCATTCCCACTCAGATGCAGCCACAGAAATCTTTCTTCTTGCCTTCCGTGTGCTTTACTAGATGCAGCTTTGGGTGGGCTTTGGCTTTCCTGTTCCCATACCTGCACACACACAGGACCTCTGTGTTTCTCCCCAGTCACTTGTCCCTGCTGCTGTCTCCTGTGTGTTTCCTTTCCATGGGTGAGTTTTGTCAGGAGCTCCCTTGGTCAACCTCTGCTTGTTTTGCTGTTTATCTTGGAGGAGGTGATACTTGAAAAATCAACAGGCTCACCTGGACCTCTTTCCAGCACTGTGTGCCACAGGAGTCTTCCAAGCAGATCTCTGAGCAAGGCAAGACTGCTCTCCTGAGGTCCAGGACTGTGGTGCTGTGCTTTATGCTGTTTTCCTCCCTCTTTGGATCCCAAACTTCACTATCTCATGGTGACTGAAGTTAAATTTGCCCCCCCGGCCTTCACATCGCTGACCGGTTGTTTCTTATCCATAAGGATGAGATCCAGCAGGGAGCACCTCTGCTCCTTGGCTCCTCAGTCACTTCCTTCAGGAGTGTCAAGCTCCTTGCAAGTGTCTGAAGAAGGCCTTGAGAGCTTCCTCCTGGCAGGGCTGGCTGCAGCAGATATCCCCTGGAATGTCACCCATGTTGGCCTGCCCTCTGTGTCCAGCCCAAGAGCTCCCAACTGGCTCACTGTTGCCAGGTGGAGCTCTGCATTCCAGCTGTTCTCTCACATAGAGAGCAGCTTTCCCTCCTCACCTCCCAGGTGTGAGAAAAGAGGCTGGACAGTGAGCGATGTGTGGGAAGGGAAGCCACATTATCTCTTGACTCCTGATGCCTGTGCCAGTTCTGGGATCTGCATTGTAACTATTAGGTTATCAGAGAGTGCTGTGTCGAGATAAACCTTTGTTGCATCCTTGGCAATGTGTCACTCATCCAAATCCTAAAAGATAGAAACAAGGCAGGAATTTGGTGGGGATTGGCAGGGACAGACCCTGTGTGGAGGGTCTGTCAAGTGTCAGGCATTGGACTGTGCTGTTTGGGTGCGTGTCAGGCTGGAGGAAGCAGTGCTGTGATCCTGGATCAAACAGCAACAGCTGATGCTCATTCCCTGGGGTGTGTCCTTTGCCAGCTGCCTAGAGTGAGGTCCACGCTGAGTGATTCCCAACTAGGAAACTTGCTGCCATTTCAGGGATTCTGGGTCTTGAGCAGTCACAGTCAAGTGGTGGTGTGCTTAAGGTCCGATTCTTCTGAATAAGTACTTGTTTGGGGTGAATGAAAACCTTTATTCTAGGAAACCCTGTCTCAGTTTTCTTGTAAAATAGTTGTATTTTTCTGTTCCTGATATCTGTACAAAAACCCTGTGTATTTATCACAGAGGGACTGTGGTTTTGGACCTGTTCGTTGAATTTAAAAGTGCTAACCCTTTCTGCTAGCAGGGATCTCAGACTTTGCCCAAAAGTGAAGTGACTCAAGTATATGTGTGAAACTGGGTTTATTTTCTGGTTGACAGATAGAAGTAGCTGCAGCTGACTGCAAAGGCTTTAACAACATCATTCCATTTGGCAGAGTAAACGTACTGTAGTGGAGCAGGAGAAAAACAAGTTTGTTATCTAGTTTCTGCCCTCCTGATGACTTCTGCAGGATTGTCATCCCTCACTGTCACCCTAGAATGGCCAGCCAATAAATTTTATTGCAATGATTTAGTAAAATGAAGAAATTGGCAAACACTTCTATTAATCTAACCCTGTATTATCTCTGTTCCCTCACTTTTCCGTGGTTCTGTCTTAGAGGCTCCCATAAACTTCTCTGCCATTTTCAAATAATTCCCTTCAATTCCTAGTGAACAGGTGAAATGCTGCAGAAGTTACAAATTCCCTTATGTTGGGCTGTAATAAATTTAGTAGTAGCTCCAACACATCCAGAATTAATCTTGGAGGTTTGATCCTTGTACTGTGAACTTCATCAGCCAGAACACTGCCTCGGTGTCTTTCCTGGAACAGATGATGCAAATAAACAGAAAAGGAGTGCAGTTGCTCTAGCAACAAGGATGGTGAGATAATTAACTCTTGTCTTTCTGACAAGCTGTGAATTGTGCACTGTAATGAATCTTGAAATGGGCTGTGGGAGCAGCACCAGCTTTTGTGTGTCTGTAATACTGGAAATACTTCCCAAGATCCTGAGAAGAGTGGGGAAGGCAGTGAGAGCAGATCTTGGTGGTTGTGCGGGAAATGGGGAGGGGTGGAATCCCTGGGGGCAGCTCTGTGGGGTAAAGGAGCATTAAGGTTGGCAGTTCATTAAGGACAGCGTCTCCCAAACAGTCCAGGAATGCAGGGAGATTGATTGGCAAGACTCTCTTGTCTTTACAGGGATCTTGTGGCTGCATCCTACTCCTAGTGCAGTTTAAGGGAGGTAGAAGCAGGTGTGGGCTACAGAGAATCCATAAACACTGGCCAGGGCTGTAGGGATGTTGCTGGGAAAGCCAAAGCTCATCTGGAGTTGATAACTTGCAAGGGATCAGGGTGGACAAGAAGATCTTTTCTGACTTTGTTAGCGGTGAAAGAGTGAGCAAGGGAAAAGCGGTCCCGGTGCTGAATGGGGCGAGTGACTGAGTAATGTGCCTGGAGTAGTGCAGGGAAGGCTGAGGTGCTCAGTACCTTCTCTGTTTCAGTCTTTTCCAAGAAGGTCTCTTAAATCTGTACTCAGGAAAGGTTCACGGAGAACAGCAGCAGCGGGAGCTCCAGACCCATGCAGGTCCCTAGAGCCAGATGGGCTGTATCCCAGGATGCTGAGGAAGCTGACTGACACCTTTTTAAGGCTATTCTCTCACCTTTGGAAGGTCACAGAGAGCACAGGAAATCCACAGCAATGGGAGGCAAATACTGCACCCATCTGTCTAGGAAAGCCTGGGCTGCTCAGTTCCACTGCACTCCTTGGAAAAATCAATGGCGCAAGCCCTCTTGGAATGTGTTTTTGGGTACATGAAGGAGAAGTGGGGGACTGGAAAGAGTCAGCATGGATTTGTCAATGCTAAATCATGCCTGACCAGCCTGTTTGCTTTCCGTGATAGGTTTGTGAATAAAGAAAGTCGAACATAACTAAACAGAAGTTTACTGTTTGCTATGTAAAGGATAAAGTAGGAATTTTCTTTTCTGCCTGGTCATACATTTTGTCCCTCCTTCCTCCCTTTTGAGGGAAGTGGTTATTGAAGTTGGGTATACATACATTAACTCTTTGGAATTAGTTAAGTATCACTAGCTTAATTTACCTCCCTCCAGATACATGATTGCTGGTTTTAATTTTGCATAAGGTTGTGGCTATACTACAGGTAACTCTTGGAGTTATTCCTGCTTCAAAAGACATACAAGACAGGCAAGTAATTAATTCAGTCACAGGAAAACCCTGGGATAGGGTATGAGTTTGAATATGTGTATTTGTGTATTTCTGGCTGACGGAGTTGAACAAATTGGTTGAGGAAAAACACATAAAGCATTCTGATAAATGCACTACTTCCAAGGTATTTTAAAAAAGGTAACAGCACTGAATTATCTCAGCTATATCTCCATGTGCTATCACCTAGTTTATTTCTCAGTGTAGAACTAAGCTTAGCATTGCAAAACTTCAAGTAGTTCTGATTTAAAGGTTGTCGAGTTGAACTCTCTTGCTTTTCCTCTGCTAGTTCTTATGGAATCTGCTTACAGAGAACTGGAGGTTTAGGGGTTATTATATAAACTCTTCTGTATTTTGTGGCTGGTTTCTTCAGACAACTTAGTGCAGGTCTCCTTAGCCGCATTTTCCTTCGTGTCTAAAATGACCACTCTGCAAGTGTTACCTGAAGATTTCAGCTGACAAACAGCAATTAAGCCTCGCATATCCTAAAAGTGAAGTGTGGGACAGGTAGCAGTGTTACAATGGTTTAGTGGCCACAGCCAGTTTCTGGCTATGTTTTGTCTTTATTCTGTTAATAATTTTCAAGTCCTTTTGCTGGACTCCAGTTAAGATCTTTGAGAATCCACACAGTTACCCCTCAGCAGAAGCCCTCTTCAGCCACAGGGTTTTGGTGGAGGAAACAGGTTATGCTGACTAATGTCTGCAACATTTATAAAACAAATAGCTTTTGTTTCACAGTAGAAATGTGTTACAATGGTAATTAGATAATTCACACTATACTTGCTTGTTACAATGAGAATAGAATGCATACCAGCTCTGCTTCTGAGCGACGCACTTCATTTTTTATCTGCCTTCAGCTTCTCTGTGCAATGTTCTTTTTTAGCCATCCATTTTTGCAGTGTTTTGTCACGCATCATGAGAAAGGGTCCTCAGGATGTCTTGCCTTTCAGGTTGTCCACTGCCAGAGAGATTTGGATTTGTGTGTTCTTTGTAAAGAACTCCTGTCGTTGGTCTTTGCGGTTGTTATTACTACAAATGAGTAATTGTATTTTAAGTATTATGTAAAACAAAGGCAGGCAGAAAGCAAGCCTTTGAAACTGTAATTCTGGTAGGGTGATTTTCATAGTTTGAAATGTAGAAAATGCTGGTCATGTGTAGGAGGATTGCTGGTTCTTCTTTGAAGTTAACTTTTAGATTTTTATTACAGCAACTGTTTGGGGGTAAAGGGTATGTGGGAGGCATTGCTGTAAGTTTCTGAAACTCCCAGAGTTGAAGATGCAATAAGGAGTTTTGAAAGGATAAATATTTTACTGCAAAGAAGGCAACCAACCCTAAACCAGCTGTTATTTAGCTTTAATACCCATTGATAGCCCTTGGGGATGGACAGTCCATTCTCTTCCAAAGATACCAGTGGTAGGAGTTCTCTCCACATTTGCACACATCTTGCACATAGAGTGCTTCTGATTAAATTGCTACAGTTTTGAATAAAAAGTTATTTTTCCTTCTTCCTTCCCCCCACCATTTTTTTTTTTTTTTTAATTAAAGAGGTACTTGCCCTGTACAAGCTCTCCCACTGTCATTTTTTCAGAAGCAGCAGGAGCAATGGACTATTTCTGACTTGCCCATGCAACAATCAGGAGGAAAGAATAATGTAATGAAAATTAGGAACTCTGGGAGCTAGAACTCAGAAATTCAGGAGTCTGGCAGTAAATAGGCTACTAGACTGTTTCTAGTTCTAATCAGCTCCCCATCTAAGTTCTTACCTTATCTGTGACTTGAGTATGCACTGTTGTCCCAAACGGGAGACTCGGTGGTCATCTATGAATTTTTTTTCCATATCTTTATTTCTATGTGCATGTATAATATATACAAAGAACACATTTAATAAAATGTCTTTAAAAATCGTCTTGCTTCAACCTCCATGAAAAAAGTTTCTGTGTTGGACAATGGTGCAATCTGTGACATGTGCATGACACAGTGAACAAAATCACCCTTCCTTGATGAATTGCAGTTGGTGACCTTGAAACCTTTTGTGGATCTGGGGATACATCAGCAATGCTGTTCCTCTGTTCTCCAAATAGACCTGACTGGTTTCTTTTTTCAGAAAGTGGGAAGTCTGGAAGACTGGTTATTTTTGGATGACTGGTGCAGCAGTACTCCACGTGCATTTTTCTGCTATGAGAGTGTGTGTTAGTGCTCACTGTACATCAAGCACTTCTTTCCAGGGAAGCAAGAATGTTCTCTCCCAGTACGTGAAGGCAGAGTCTTTGGCTTTCATTTTATAATTCAACTTCTTGCAGTAAGAAAGAGGGATAGATTTCTTTTCTACAGTGATGTCTGTGCCTCAGCAGATCCTGGAGGTGGCAGTGGCTTCTTCATTCATACATTCCCCTCATCCTCCTCTGTGCTCTCATGCCTTGTCGGCATCTGGTTGGAGGGTCCATTTCTGTCTTCTTGCCAGTGAAAACATTGTGCAGGAGTAGAGATGTTAATCAAAACCAGCCACAAACCTCACTGAAGAGATTTCGTGTTAGAATAGTTTTACACGGCTCTAAGCTGATCTGGAACTGTACCAAACTGAAGTCCATAAATTCGGTCTTGCTGGTGATGCAAGACACGTATGCGCTGCTTGGTTTTTTCCATAGCACATGTGCTAATTCACATCCAAGGTTTGAATACTTTGGTTCTACCCAGAGACACAAAGGTGTCTGGGACTCCTGGGCATGTCCCATGAGGAGAGATGGGAGCCACTGGTGTAGACACTGAAAGGAGAAAGCAGTGCATGCTTTCCCAGATTTCTCTTTTCTCCCCTGCTTTCCCAGATTTCTCTTTTCTCCCCTGCTTTCCACTCCATCTGTTGATGCTGGAGGGAAAAGGAGAACCCTTCATCTGTTCCATTCACTCGTGTAGGGAGAGGTACTCACGTCATCTCATAGTCAGTGTCCTTGTCTGCCCGGCAGCAGCAGCAATAGGCAATGATCCCAATCACCACGATGGCAGCAACAACTCCCCCAATGATGCCAGCGTACAGAGCTATGTTCATGGATGCTGCGTGGGAAGGGAGGAATTAGCAGGGAAAATGATGTCAAATAGGATCAGCACAATCACTGGACTTCAAACACTCCCCCCCCCCCCCCCCCCC
>VZTA01026201.1:90993-124119 GCA_013398855.1 Mohoua ochrocephala
CTGAGTGGAAGCCACATTTATTTGACTACAGCAACTGGAAATAATTCTGTACTGGGTAGTACAGGAGCAGTTAATCAGCTACTCACAGGGAGGAGCCCTGCATTTGAGCAACTGCTCTTCTTTGTCTATAAAGTTTAGTTTCAGACATTGCAAACTCAGTGCTGTCTGACTCTGTAGAGCTTTTTTTTATAATTTTTGAACTAACCCAATGAGTTGGTGACTGTTCTACTAACATGTAAACCAGTGGAGAGGGTCTCTCTTAAAGGTGTGCAGAAAGCAGATACCAACATTCCCCTCCATTAAAGCTCTGACTCTGAGCTAAGATATTCTCTCTGGTACTTCTCTTCCCCCAAGCAGCCCTCTCTCTTACGTGGCACAGCGCTGACTGTCATGTTGCAAAACTCAGTTCCCACGACGTTTGTTGAAGTGCAGATGTAAAAGCCAGAGGTGTCTGCCGAGATGTTCTTCAGAGTTATTTGCTGCCCTGTTGTGAAACACAAATCAGGCCAAAAAAGAAAAGAATTAGAGCAGGGAAGGAAGTGGCGACAGCAGCCCTCCAGTTCCAGCCCAGGGTGGTTGGAGTGATGAGAGGTTATTAAAGCTGACGGATTGCTCTGTCTTGCTCGGGAGCTGCCATGCTCATCCCTAGGTTTTAGTGTGATTTGTGGGAGGATAAACAGAAGTGTGCTGTTTTGATTACAGGGAACATGTGGTATTTGAACATTCCTTTTAGAAAGAAAATTGTAGGTGGAGGGCAAAGAAGTGTCTGTGCTTAGAGAAAGCTTTTTTTTTTGGGGCACTGGATTTCAAGAAATCTCAGATGCCCAAACCAGCACCTGGCTCTGAGAACTGGCCATGTTGATGAATTAACTTGTTAAACAAGAGAAAGCTCTTCAATCCTGCAGCTCTTACGATTTCAGATATGAATTATTTAGCAGTGGGGGGGAAAAGTTTTCTAGTCTGGGAGAGGCCACACAGGCTGTGTAAATAAACAAAGGAGAAGAACTGCAGAGACACGATTGCAGTGATGCTGATGCTTTCTGTCCAGCCTCACACAGCTCAGGCTGAAGCTTAGCACTGTCTGCTCAGGCAGTCCGTTTGTTTGGTACATCTCCAGCTGATGTTGGTTAATGTGTAGTCCATGCTTTTTGCTTGTGAGAAAGGTCCAGATCCCTGCTCTGAAAGCAAAAGACTGAAAACTTTCAGTGACTTTCCTATTTGCCCTGTGATCTCACTTTTTTATGTTTAGTATTTGCTGGCACCTAGTGCCAGATAGCAGAAGAGCATGCAAACTGAGAAGTGACAGACCATAGGCTTGATTTTTAATTTTTATTTTCATTTTCTTTTAGTCTCTACATACTCCTTGTACTTACTTGTCTCCCTCCTTTTTTTTTTTTTTTTTTTTTGTTTTGTTTTGTTTTGTTTTGTTTTGTTTTGTTTTGTTTTTGGGGTGTGTGTGATGTTTGTAGCTCTCAAAGTCTCAGTCTAGAAGTGGAATTTAAATCCTCCTATTAAATCAAAAGTAATTGAGTGAGTGAAATGGGGAAAAATGTGGGTCAGGTACTGTCAGCTCTGGCGTGTCTCCTGAGGGGGTTCTGCACACTTTGTAGCAGTGGGTCTTGCTTGGCACAGAAGGAAATCGCCTGTAGTGACAGAAGGGCATCCAGCCAGCCTGGGGTACCAGGGGACAGTCGCCACATTGCTTGACCACGGATGCCCTGATGAAAGCAGAAATGAGGTGGGAACGGGCCAGCCGAGACTCCTGTCCCGGGGAAGGACAGGGTGACAGCAGAAGCTGCTGCTGTGACTCGTCCCGCTGTGCTCAGGGCTGTGCGCGATGCGCTGGCACCACCTAGTGGCCAGTGAAATGAATAAAGCTCCTGCCCGCGGTGATGCTTTGTCCTTTGCGTATTTTATGCAAGAATCGGCTCGTGAGTGTTGAATATCCTGTGGAGTCTCATCATCTTTAGTTTACTTCCCTTAAACCAGGAAGGGTAAGTACAGACACACAGTCTTCCTGAAGCTGGACGGGCCAGGAAAAAACAAAGTTGTTTAATGAAATAAATCTGAGTCCTCTGTCACTGCTACACTTAAAAGAGTATTAAACCCTCATTTCTGTATAAATACTTCTATTAAGGTCCTGTTGTGGAAATTCAGTTACTTTTTCCTTCCAGATTCTGACTTAAAATGAAAGCAAATAAAATAGTAGGGCCTGGGTGTCAGTCCTGAAGAACTAGAAGCCTTTTTTTATGCTCAAAGCAGGAACAGTGTAAATTTCTCATATCCCCTTCCTCTCGGTGAGGGGTCATCTCTGGAAGGAAGCTTCAAGAGCCAGCTTTTGTTTCCCTCACTTTAGAAAGAGGTTTGTTCTTTGTCAAGCTGGGATGTAAAGACAGAAAACTCAATGTTGTTCCTCATGTCATGCCCCCCTTATTCCCAGCAATTGAGAAATAATTATTTTTGGCTGCTTCTAGAGCGATCTGGCTTTCTCACCAGGGGAGAGCTGAAGTTAAAAATCTTTCTGGCCATTCTTGCTTCAGGTAAGAGTCCTTTCCCCTCTGCTAAGTTAGTTACTCGTGAGCATGTCTTTTATCAAAAGGACAACTTTTCAAAATCCTGTTCAGAGAACATCCTAGAAAAAACCTTGAGAGTGTTTTTGTATTTGCATTTTAAAATCTTTCCAGCCCTCATATGCAGAGACCTCAACGACTTGATGTCTTTGAATTTCCCATACCTTCTGGATTTGGTAGGACACGGGGCTCATTTTGTACATCAAAGCTTTTCCAGCTGTATTTGGGCTTTGGAGAGCCCTCGTGAGAAACGCAGGTTAGGTTGATTGTCTGTCCATATTGTGGTGTCCCCAGAATCTTGCATTCAGGTTTGGATGGTGCAACTGAAAGAAGAAAAAAGGAAGTAATTGTATTAATCAGGATCAGTTTCTTGTTTCAGCCCATCTGCATGTGTGGTTTTTATTCTTGCAAACAGAGGCAGGTCTTGCACCTGCCATTTGCTTCTCAAAGGAACTTAAAGTGAATTTGTATCGAATTTATTTCTCCCTTTTTGGCACTGGAAAGCCTAGAAGGAATTGCAAGATGCTTTTTGGGATATGTCTAACAGTATTAGGTAACCCATCCCTTGATAACTGGAGTATGACAGGCCACAGGGGGGATGAGGACAGCCCTGTAATGATGCCTGGATTATTAGGAAAGTGAGCTGTACAACTCAAAAGGCTGTTTTCTACAGCCGGCTGTCTGAGGGAGTCGCGTGCTCTACGCCTCCCAGTGTCCTTCCATAGGAGTAGGAAAAGACCAAAGGTGGAATTGGGGATGACAGCTTTTTTTTTGCTATTAGAAAATCTGTCATTTAAACCAACGTGGACATTAGAGGAAGGGCAGTTGTGTCTAACAGGGGCGTGGCATTGCCTCTGTCCCCTCACCGAGGACGAAGAGATCCAGGAGCGTGGACTGGCGGGGGGGGTCGTTCCGGAGGCGAACGCTGCAGGCGTAGGTCCCGTTGTCCTCCATGGTGACGGCGCTGATGGTGATGCTGATGTTCCCGCTGTTGACATCGCCGCTGAAGTGGATGCGGTGGTCGTAGCCCTCTCCGTACTGCACGAGCCCATCAAAATACCTCGTCACAGCATCATCCTGGCAGAGAGGGAGGGAACAGGATGAGTCTCGGTTTCTTCTGTGTGAGCCTGCCATGTAACTCGATGAATCAGCCCGCTCTCAAAGAGCCGCTTGGAAAAGAGTATACCTTAAACTGCACCAGGTTCAGGAAAAGCCAAGAAAAACATAGAAATTCAAAAGGATCTCTGTTTCCATCTGGAATCCCCTTCTCACGCCTTATCTGAAATCAGAGACAACTGATTTCTTTTGCTGGGGCTTATTCACCTTTCCTCTCCATGAGGAGAGGACAACGTGAGACTTGCCTGAGACCCATGTCAGTCAAATTGCCCTATGATTACACAAACTCTCCCAGCAAGGATCTCCAGAGAAAAAACCCTTGACAGTTCCTGCAAGGAGATCTCCAAAGGTTGCTTCCCCTCTCTCTAATTCCCAAGAAGTCAAGGAGAACTTTAAAAGTTTCTAAACCTTCAGATACTTACAAATGAGTGTAGGAGACCTCAAGAATCTCTCCATGCACTGTTATCATCAACTTAAAACTTTTTATATAGTATCAAAGATGTGTATTAGACATATATGTTTATCTATATGCATATATTTTTAGAAATTATCTGACCGTTTCACATATTTTAATAGATGTAAACCCCACAGTACACACAGTGATGTATCCTCAGTAAACAGCTGTAAGGCCAAGAGAGAGGAAGAAGAAGGGTGGGTGCTTGCCTAGTGTTGTGCAATAGGTTTGGGATAAATTGCGTCTAGAATCAGCATTTCCATTTGCACAGTTCTGGGATTAAAAAAAGTGTGGAAGAAATCCTTTTCTTCCAACATCCATTCCCACCCACAGTCCAGCTTCCATCTCCCACCCCTTCTTAGATGCCCTCTCATCTGTTTCTTTATGCAGCTCAATTTACCTTGCTATTGATTTTCCTCCAGACAACCAGGTCTCCTCTGTCAACAACCAAGTCTGTTTTAAAATTACAGCGCAGGGTAGCGTTGCTTCCTCTTGCCACCTGGATTTGCTTGGCAGGTGCTTCCACAGTGAGGGCGTGAGCAGACACCAGAACTAGGAAGAGAATAAATGCTGCCCTCAGCAAAAATAACAACATCTGAACCCCATATTAGTCTTTTTGGCTTCCTTACATGCCACAGGAACCCCCCCATTCCCTGTCATCCAGGACATTCCCCGCTGAGCAAGAGGTGATGTGTGCTGGGGCTGATTGGCTCTGGGAAGCTGCTGCACAGGATGGCTTAGAGCTAAACTCTGCTCTCTATTCCTTGCTTCCCTCTTCTTCACCTACACATATATTGCCATGGAGTTTAGAAAGATGCTTTATTTTTTCCTGAGCCCTCCTTCAGCGTGACTGACACTCTTTGACAGTTCAGAATGTACAGAGTGGGACAGATAAACAGATACTACAAGTGCATCAGCAGTCTTAAGGATTCAGGCTAAACTAACAAACTGATATTGTCAAATTTCAAGGATCAGGAAAACTGTCAAATAACTTGCCTCAATCCAAATCCATAGAAAAGTGACGTTTTGTGCTAGGGAATCAAAACCTGTTCATGTTTTTCATCCCTGAAAACAGAAAAACCTAGAAAAGCAAAGAGTGATTGAAAGAAACAAGGGAAGAATAGCTATTAGTTTTTAAAAAAATGAGTAAGGTAGTAGTCACCTTTCTCCAAGAACTCCAGATCCTGTCTCTGGAGCACAGGAATAGCTGAGAGTTGAATAAGACAGAAATCCCTCTGTGCCCTGGGGAAGCACGCAGGGTGCAGGGCAGGTGTTTCTTTTACACTGAATTCCCTCTGACTTGCTCTTAATTGATCATGTCTGAGCATTGCCTGGTGGGCAGGTCTTTGTTATTCTCAGAACTGAGCTGGACATTTATGTGTGCCCTGCCATAGGTGACCTTCGTGCCTGTGGGAACCCATGGTTAAAAACACCTGCTTTCTCCTAACAGTTTGTGTGGGTTTGTTGGTTTGATGTTTTGGTTTTGTTTCTTTTTTNGCACCAAACTGAATCATTTGGGAAAACTATAAATGGCAAGAAAGGAAGTGTTGCTCAGAGGTGCTCCCATGGCAAAGAGGAACGTGGTGCAGTAAGGAGGAAAGAGGAGGAGGGCTTCCCCCCACAAGGGGCATGCTGCATGTGGTGGTGAAGGTTTGCTTCTGAAAGCTGAGTCACTGTTCCCTGGAGAGGATTCATCTGAAAAGTTGCCACCTGGCACACTTTGGGTCCTCATTCTGCCATATCTTTGTCCAGATTAGATCTATAAGGAGGTGTAGCGTATGAGGGAGAGAGCAAAGGATTTCTGGATTCCACCTTCAGTTGCAAACTGGTTGTGAATACCCACTTTTTTTAGACAGCCACAGCCACATACGCTAAGTCAGGAAGTGAAAGCCATTGGCAAGTTGAGCACTGCCAGATCCTTGACTCACAGTGAACAAGTGTCCCTTAAGTGTCCCAGTGTCGGGACCCAAAAGGTTGTGCTGTCACTGCACTAGGAACCTGTGGTGGCAATTCAGGTAATTACACAGGGTGCCACGGGACAGCTGGCACAGGGATCTGCTTTTGGCCTAAGTTCCCATCTTTCTGCATGCCCTGCCCCATGACTGAGTTGTTCCTGTGGGCTCCCATAGTTCATTAGTGAGGTGTGTTTTCACCTCTTCCTCTGTGACGTGGCAGGGGTGGCTTCTGTTCACTCGGGGATTATTTCATTTACAACTGCTGACAGTTGTGAGAAGGAAACCAGGGCAAAGTATTTCTAACATGCTTTTATTGCAGCCACTCCCAGATCTTTCCCTGCTCTGGAGCACCCAAGGCAAGGCCCATGTTTGCATAGCCCCAGGGCTCTTTCCGACTGCCATTTTCATATGCCCTCTGTATGAGAGACACCTGTGAAAGCTTTCTCCTTGCTTGTTGTGACTGGATCGAGATGCTTTCCTGCATTTAGGTGAAAAGCACCACTGTCTGTACTAGGAGATGGAGCACAACCCATTTCCTCATCTGTTTGTCACTCAGAAACTGGTTCCACTGAGCTGGGGTTCACTAACAGGTCATTAACGCAGCCCTGAGGCAGAGAAGAGACTGCCCAACCCTAAGACTTCTTTTCCTTCTTCTAACTGGATGAGTCAAATCCTACAATAAATGAGATCTTTCTTTTCTTCCAAACATGTCCTTGGTGCAGAATTGGGGAGCAGCTGAACCCAACACTGCATGTGAGAGGCACAGCCTGTAACACACTTATTCATCTGTTGCTGTCACCCTCATGTCCCACTGCTTCTGGTGCTCTTCCATTTGTCACCCACATCTCTTTCTGCATCCCAGAAAGAGCTTCCCTCTCTCGGGGAAGCAACACAGTTGCATTCTGGGATGTCAGTGACTCGCGCCGATTTCCTCCTTCCCGCTTCTCACCACGTTTCACTTCATAGTCAGCGTGGCTAAAAATTGTGGTTTATTCTTCAAAGGTTGGGGGTTTTTCTCTAAGAGAAAACAGAATCTATTCAAAATATGGCTGAAGGGAGGGGAAGCAAATTCTGAAAGAACTCCAGAAAAGGAGCGAGGACAAATAGCCTGCATATTACTAGAGAGACAATGTCACCTCAATTTAAGTCCTAGAGTTACTTTTTTTTTGTGTTATCATTTTGTATGTTTATAACATTTTAAGAAATTGAGAAAGGTTTTATCTCCCTCTGCCTAACTTAGAGATTTGTACAAAGGAAGAAGAAAATCAAAGTGACATTTCTACTTTCACATCCCTTACTGAGTGTTAACAGACTGAAGGGCAATTAATACAATTACAAGAATATTTTGTTTGCTGAAATAAATTGAGATTCTGATCAAGGAAAAAAAAAAGCGCTTCATTTTACATACTTATTTCTCTCTGAAAAGTTCCCCATCCTCAATTGGCATAGCATGAAAGGTGAGAATAATGAAAAAGGAAAGTGAATACCAATGGCGTTGCACAAATTACATAATGATCATCAAACCATGACCCAGGTCATATTTGTTGCATGTGAAGCCCATCCACATTTTCTGATTACTTTAAACTTTGCGGATTTCCTTTTTGTGGGTCTTATTGTTGAAGTGAGGTTTTCAGGATTTTTAGTTAAAAAACCCCAAGCAATTCCCATGGGGGTAGCTTGGTCTGAAGCCTGGAATAAGGCGTAGGAACATTGATATGAGAAGATGAGACAGGATAAAAAGCAGTGGAACTGAGGCTTCCAGAGGAGGAAGTTCCTTCTTCAGAGATAAATACTGTATTAACGGAAACCAATAAAACTGCTTATGAAAAATATTTTCCAGCTTCATGAAGAACAGCAACTTTTCCCCACTCTTAACACTGTCTTGCAGCTTTAGGAGATGCCCGTGTGTGTGGACGTTAAGCACAGAGATGGTACACACACTTGTCTGGCCATAAACACAAAGGAACCGTCACTAAACAAAAAAGAGTCACACAAAGTGCACTGGCGTCCTTGTACTTTGTAGTGCTGTTTCCTTCCACCCAACCCTTGAGGACATAACCAAATTAGTACTCACTTGTACTGAAAATGAACAGCCCGAGTCCTTTCATTGCCGTCCCCCTGATGTCTCCTTTGTTTCACCTCAAGGTGCTCTTCCTTGTAATCTCCAAGAGGCTGGGTAGGTAATTGGCTTTCGCTGAAGGGCTGCTTTGCAGTGGCATCACAGGTTCACTTCCTCAGTCTCTTTTAAAGTGATTTTGCCCCAGCCTGCCACTCCCCTCCCAGCCAGAATGACAAGCCACATCACCACTGGGCTTTCTCATCACTTTTTGCTCTCTGTAAACTTGTGCACTCCTTCCCCAGTTGTGAACTTTCCCCCCCAATTAAACGGCCTTTCCCCGTTTCTCCCAATGCGCAGGTGCATAAAGCAAGGGAAGGGCGCGGTGGGACTGGGAGTGGAGTGTGCAGTGCAGCTGAAGTCATGCATGTGATGGCAGGCAACTAGGGGAGGATAAACCTCATTTTTCTCAAATGTTTATTGAGGAACAGAGTTAAAAAGGTATTAAAGTGTTTCACAATGCAAGCAGCAGCCCACATCCAGCCTTTAAGGAACTGAGGGGCCTAACTCCATTTACTTTAAATAAGAATATGTAGTTCATGGGAATTTGATGACTAATGGGTTATGTAGATATAAGTGAGATGCATCTCAGCCAGGTTCTTGCTCTCTTATGCCCACTGTTCCACTGCCCAGCGTGTGGCTTGCACAGCAGCCACAGGTACCAAGGGCACTTCTCCCTCTCTGCTGCAAAAGGCTGTGGGATAACCCAGCCCGTGGCTTGCAGCACTCTGGCGACGTGTCTGTCGAGGCATGGGCGCTGCAAGGCCAGCACTGCTCACGTGTTCTGGATGTGGAAGGCACAAGGAACTGCTGCTGTAATTGACTGACGAGTAAAAGGGGGACTGATGGCAGCTGAGGCAAACATCTGACATTACATTTAACTGAGGGCAGTGTGTCTTCTCAACTCTTCACTGCCACTGGGCAGCAAGGGATGTTTCCATCTGGGATAGTCATCTATGCTCTATTTCTAGCCATTTGAGAGACAAAGTCACTTCTAGGGTGTGAGTGACCATTTTAAGCATCTTAGATGGGGACATCATGTTCTTAGACATAATTTTCAGGTGAAATTAGTCATATAATGCAGTATATTATTGATGAACTTTGTTGTTGTTGTTGAAGGAGGCTTCCTCAGAAGTGGTTGTCCACACCAGATGTTTGTGTTTAGTCCAGTAAAGTAGATCTGTATCTTGCTCTTGTGCCGACCTCAGACTTGTGTGGTAAACCTACCAAAAGCCACGATGAAGATTTGCCTTTTGGTCAGTATGGCAGTTGTTCAAAATACCTCCCAGACAATGAAACTTAGGAGTGACTAGAAATCCAATCCCTTTGATAGAAAGGACCATCTGTCTATACTTCTGAGCTTGATGCACCACCTCAGTTCTCTTCCAACTGTTAGCACAAAGCAAAGTAAAGCACATAAGAGTACAAAAGCTTTATTCTTCAGGAATCTTCCAAATGAGGACAGCCAGTAGAAAAACTCATCCTGTTGTCTCTCATCTTTAACGGGCTGCAGGAGATGACAAGGACCCTGCAAAGAGAAGGAGAGACATTTTCCAAAACCAGCTTGTTAACTAACCTCAAAATGTTAACTACAAATTACTTAAGATATAAACAAAGCTGGAGCAAGGCCGGTAGTCCCCCTTCCTGTCTTTGGGGCCCACAAGGATGGGGTTCCTCATGAGGATGAGTTTCTTAAATGTCTACCTCCCTTAAAGACTTAAAGATCTTTGTGACTCGATCCCACATCCTCCAGGAAGAGACATGCAGGATCTTTACTCCAGCTTCCACTTTTGATTTTGCTCCCATTTAATATTTTGAGGCTGATGAACAACAGCTAGTGACAGAAATGCTGTCACTGTACACCATCTGCCCACGCTTCCTGTGTTGATTTTCAGTTCTTCATATAACAGCTTCACTGTTGGTTACAGCCTCTGCACTTTACTAACTTGGTCAGCTTGCTGTTATCCTCCTCTCAGGATCATTTATACAACCTCTCTTTCCTCTCTTCTTCCCAGTAACTTCAAAACCCACTTGACTGATTTCAGTTAAATTCGATGGACAGATGGTAATCTTAAAGATGGGAAGTTCTATCAGTCTCATAAAAATCAGCAATCCCAATCAGGTGGGATAAGAGAGAAATCGAAATTAATGGTACCTCTTAGGCATTAATAAAATTAATTAATTAATAATAATTAATAGGCGTTAATTGTCTTCCATTCCAATAATCTGCGGTTTCACAAGCGATGCAACCATGATGGGTCTCACCTTCTGTGCAGCCAGGGAGACAGGGAAATATGGCAGAGGGAGTAGTCACAGGGACTGCCTCATCTCATGTTGGTGTGGAAGTGATTCACTGGTGGGGAGATTTTTACCCTGCCTCTGTCAGCCACTCTGTTGCATCACAAGTAAATACGTTTGCACTGAGATGGATTATTTTCTGTTGTTTTGGAGACTTGGCTAAGACTGGTTTCCTAGGTATCGTGGAGAGCGTATGCCTCAACACCTGATACTTACATAAATCTGATATTAAGATGCTTGTTTTAGATGCTCTGCATTTATTGCCTGTGTTAGTTATTTCAGCCTAGATTGGAAAAGGTATTTAGGCACTTTTATCCTGTCACTTTTCCTTGAGCGCTCTCATTGGGGGTCTCAGGAGCAGACTGCTTTAATGTGGGCAATTTCAAGAGATTTTGTATTTGTTTCTGAGTTGATTTTCTTTCCCTGTCTAGCGTGAGCTGCCAAAACTCACAAGCATTGGCACCACAGCTAAAAGAGCTGCCATAGGTACAGGCAAGACTGCCAAAGCTTTGCATATCAGGTTCTTCATCCCTCACCTGTGGGCAGTGCAAACCTTCGAAGTCTTATTTTTGCTGATGGCTGCAGCTCTGGTGAATCTTTTTGCTGATATATAGGATCTTTAGGGGATATTATTATGTTATTTAAATGAAACTGCCATTGACATGAAAAGCTTTAATATGAAACCAGGGTGACTTCATCGTGTTGCCAAAAATATACGCTCTGATAAGGCTGACCTGTGAAAGCCAATGAGGAATATGCATGGGTAGCATCTAGCTAACACTAAATCTTTGTAACTCCTGCCAGTTAAGAGAAGGAGGAACCTTACATCAAGATCCCACCTTTCCCTCCTAAGAGGACAGCACCTGGCCATGTTCAGTTCAGGTTCATCTATGAAGGAATACATTAATCACCAGTGACAGATGCCCAACCACTTACAGCTCTTTTTGCTATGTTTGCATGGGCAAATGGTCATTAGCAAAGATTTCTGTCATCTTTGCCTCTGCTCTGTATGGTCACCTTGATCCCAAAACCCAACAGCCTGTGCCCAGCAGTGAGGAGGAGCTGCCAGGCAGCCTGCTCTGAGTGTTCTCCACAAGTCTGCAACCTACGGGATCCTCTTGGCATCTCTACATCTGAAGAGTTGCAGTGGGCATGGCAGGGCCTTCACCATCCTCTGCTGCAGTTGCATCCTAAAGATTCACAAACAGGGTTTTCAGAAGCAGTTCGGTGACTTAAAAGCATCTGTTTTTATTGGATGCCAATGGTATATGTGCTCCCACAGCATCTAGGTCCTTTGAAAGCTCTGTTCTCCAATTTAAGGCAGTTTGTAAGCAAGCATCTGTAGATCACTTCTTGCCACAATTAGCAGTAATTAACAAGAACACATGTGTCACTGCCTTGCAGAAGCAGCTAGAAATTGCATTGCCCAGAG
Organism: Mohoua ochrocephala; assembly: GCA_013398855.1. Lineage (NCBI taxonomy): Eukaryota > Metazoa > Chordata > Aves > Passeriformes > Acanthizidae > Mohoua > Mohoua ochrocephala. The sequence continues at coordinate 102,935 of VZTA01026201.1, forward strand.
GAGGCATCTGCCAGATCAACACAATTCATCCTCTTTTTTGTGCATGAAACTGTTAGGATCTCTTCAAGCCAGTGATCAGCCACCCCTTTCTCCCCTTGCTGTGACACCCAAGATTCAGTATACCACCTTCTCTTTTCCCTGCTTGCTCACCCCTGTACCTGCATTAACACAAGTCTGGGCTGTGAGCACACCAAGACTCGAGTGGCTGTGTCACAGCTCTTCCCTGCCATGATGTGGCATCCCTACAGACACAGCTCCCACCCTCGTGTAGGGGATTCAGCACTCAAGCAAGAAGAAAGGGGATGTGCAGCCCCTGCCCAGCATGATGCAGCACCAAAGGTATCTGTGGTATGAGATAGGTGAGCTCCTTTTCCACTTCCTTTCTAGTTTGCTTGTTTGTTAGCAAAGGGAATCAACAGTGGGATGTTTCTGTATGACTCACAAGTGGAGCACCCAGTACAGATAAACAGCACTCAGACTTTCATCTGGTTCTGTCCCGGGCCAACCCGGCCCATGATCTTTGCTGGGCGAGGTTAAGAGAGGCTTCCTTTTTGAAAACACATCAGAGAAGACACAGTGTGGCTCAAGTCCTAGCTCTTCCAAGAACAAAAATCAGCTGATCGTACAACCATAGCACCACTGAATTGTTTGGGTCTGAAGGAACCTTTAAAGATCATCCAGTTGAATCTCCCTGCCACAAGCAAGGAACATTTTTCACCAGACCAGGTTTCTTAAAACCCCACCCAACCTGGCCTTGGACACTTGAGTGATGGGGCATCCACAACTTGTCTGGGCAATCCGTTCCAGTGCCTCACTATCCTCATAAACAATTTTTTCCTTTTATTTAATCTAAATCTACCCGCTTAGTTTAAATTCATTGCCCTTTGTCCCATCACTAGAGGCTCTGGTAAAATGTCTCTCTCCTTTCTTTTAAGATCCCCTTTAATTACTGAAAGGCTGCAATAAGGTCTCCCTAGAACCTTCTCCAGGATGAACAGACCCAACTCTCTCAGCCTTTCTTCATAGAAGTGTTCCAGCCTTCTGATCAATTTTTGGCCCTCCTCTGGACCTGCTCCAAGAGGTCCGTGGTTTGTGCTAGGGGCTCCAGAGCTGAATGCCACACTCCAGGTGGGGTTTCATAGGAGCAGAGTAGAGTGGGACAATCACCTCCCCTGACCTGCTGGTCACACTTTTGATGCAGCCCAGCACATGGTTGGCTTTATGGGCTGCAAGTGCAGCTGGGTCACATCCAATTGTTCATCCACTAGTACTCCCAAGTCCCTCTCCTCCAGGCTGCTCTGAACCCATTCTTCCCCAGCCTGTACTGATACGGAGGACTGCCCCAACCCAGATGTAGGACCTTGCACTTGGCTCTGCTGAATTTTGTGAGGTTCAGGTGGACCCACTTCTCCTTCTTTATGGCATCCCTGCCCCTACTGAATCCAGGTCACCACTCAGCCTGGTGTCCTCCGCAGAATTTCCGAAGGGGACTCAGTCTCACTGACTGTGTCGTTATTAAAGATATTGAACAGTACTGGTCCCAGTACAGGACCCTGAGGGACACCGCTTGCTGACGTGTTCCCCATTTGGATGCTGAGCCGTTGACTGTAACTGGATCCCATTCAGCCACTTCCTTATCCATCAAATAGTCCATCAATCAAATCCATCCCTCTCCATATTAGAGGTAAGAATGTTGTGTAGGACTGTGCCAAAGTCAATACAGAAGTCCAGGTAGTTGACAGGTAGCTTACTTTCCATTAGGTTGGAGTGGTTCATCCTGCACCACATTTCCCAAGGATATCAGAGGTCATACCTGCATTTCAATTTGTGCCTGGTGGCATCCCCCTTGCCTGGAGGCTCTCCGCAAGCAGAGGTCCAGCCTCACTGGCTCTGGACTCTTTCCTGCAACTGAGAAATGAGGATCCAGCCCACAGCAGGGAAGGAGTTAAGTGCTTGACCAGCTGCTGTCTATGAGGCAAGGAATTCCTTCCCCATGCAATCCAGCAGCCAGTGTCAGGACAGCTATATTTAGAAAGCTGATAAAGGTTTGGTGCCAACAGTTGTCCTGCCCCTCGATGAAGAAGCTGTAGAGAGAGCGAGAGCGGGGCAGCTGACTGCTTTCCCCCCGGTACCATTCCCTGCTGCCTACAGTGGACTCCTGTGCCGTGTCTCCAGCAGGGACCCCCAGTGGAGCCATCCAGGCACAGGGGGTAAGTTCCTTTTCCTTGCTCCCCTGCCTCCCTGCTCACTGCCCTATGAGTGACCACATGGCCACGATCCTCCGGCCTGAGCCCGGCTGCCGGGCTCTTGGGAGCTGCCTCTGGCTCCTGTGGCACTGAGGCAAGAGTCTCTCTGCCTGGGCCAGGGCAAGTGTTGGCTGCTGTGTTTCCACACTCCTAATTGAGCTATGGTCCCCTCGCTCTCCCATGCCCAGGGTGAGAACAGCAGCCTCCACATAAAGGATTACAAGGACAAAGTCCCAAGCCTTCAAGCTCCTTTGGCCTTAAGCTTTAGGAGCATTTCATTTTGGGGAGGCGAGGTCTCATGTTTCTTGCCCCTGACCCTCCTTCCAGCCCGGCTCTGGCTGTGTACAGCTTCTTCCAGCCACCACGCGCGGTCAGGGGAGTATAGAGTTTCTGCCCTGCCACCCCTTCCTTCCTGGCCTTCCTGCACCCTTACTCACAGGCAAAAGAGCATTGGTGCTCGCTGGGCAGCAGCCAGGGAGCTGCATGAGGCCCCGGGAATGGGGGGTGCCCTGGTAGAAGAGCCAGTGTAGCTCTTGTGGAAAGGGCTTCTCGCAGGAGTAAAATGTGGGAGCCCTTCTGCTGTACCCCCCTGCCACTTATGCCCCACGTGCTCAGCCCGTGCAGAGCTGTGTAATGGCTCTCCCTCCTGCCCTGCTCCCCTTATAGCAGATCCCCGGCAGCCGCTATGGCTAGCGGCAGAGATTCGGACAGCGAGCCTGCGGTGCCCGAGGACGAGGAGGAGGAGGGCCCGGACGTGAAGGCCGTGCAGGCCCATTATCTGCGCAGCCCCTCACCCAGCCGGTGAGTCCACAGGCACCGCCACGGCCTCCTGGCAGCACGTGGCGGGTGCTGCCCTTCCTTGCTTTCCCTTTTCTTCCTCTGCTCCGCTCTGGCACTTGGGCCAAGCTGAGCCCGGGGATTCCCTGCCCTCCCGGAGGTGGGGTCAGTGTGCCAGCACAGAGAGAGCCTGCAGAGACAGGACTCCTGCACTAATTAATCCACCCCACTGGGAGAGTGCACAGGGGGATAAACTGCAGTAAGGATTACTATGTGCTGGTGTTGTCCCTCTTCCCTGTCTCACCCCCTCATACCCCTGTGCTGAAATTTCTGATCCAATTTCAACTCTTCCCAAATTCAGCTTCATCTTTACGTCCATTGTAAGGACTTGTGGGTTTTTAAATGTTGATATTAAACATGCTTTTCCAGCCCCAGAAAGACCAAGGGTCTTGGGATTTGGGTTTGATTCAGAACCAACTTTAGCTACAGGCTTCAGGCACTGAACAGGAGGCTGTCACAGCACAAGCAGAAATTGAGTTACCTCAAGCAAAACAAGCATGATTAGATGTGTTTTCTCCTAATATAAGGAAAAATACATCCCTTTGTTCTCTTTTCCTAAAGCAAAATGCTCTGCAGGGCTTTCTGTATCCTTTGAGAGGCTTTAGCTGAAAGCACGGAATAGGGATTGAGTTTGAAAAGAACCTGCCCCAGCGGCCCTCAACAAGTAGGAGGTTATGAAATGTTTCCTGCTAACTGTGGGACACTGCAGAAAAATTAAAACGGAGAACTTATTTCATTTAATCACATGTATTTCAAAATTGTTTAGGAAGATCACTGAGCACACATAAAATAAAATCATGTATTGTAAAATTATGTATTCACCTCTCTCCTACTGCTCATCAGTCACTCAAAATGAATTGAAGCATCTCTCCAGTTTATTTGCCTTGCCTTGCCTTGCCTTGCCTTGCCTTGCCTTGCCTTGCCTTCCCTTCCCTGTTCTTTTTTTCCCTCCCTTTTCCCTTGCTGTCAATGACTAAACACAGTGATGAAAATGGCAAGATCCTTCCCAGCGAGAAGGGGGTCCTTGAAGGACCCAGGCTCGGGCAGTTCTGCATTTCACGGAGGCTCAGGGCAGCTACAGGTAAAATGTGTTGAGGCTGTGGTGGCAGATTATTACCAACTGCTACCTTTTTATTGAGCTTGGAGGCAACGTTTACAGCAAAAGGAATTGAAGGCAGGGCATAGCTGCAAATTTGTGTCAGCTCCTGTAAATGAGACTGAGACTCCCCTTGCTCATCTCATAAACTCCTTTGAAGAACTAGAAAAGGATTACTTTCAGTCACGGTTGACAAGTGCTGGAACTCAACTAAATGACCTGGATGAGCCTGTTAAGTGGTTTCCGATGGCTGTGCCCTCTGTTTTGATTCTGGAGCCTGAAAGCAGTTCAGCTCTCCAGACACTGCTGCACCCTGACTGCATATTAATCACCCTCCCTCTCCTGCTTTAATTAAACAAAAACAAACAGTGTATCGCAAGTCTGCAAGCCTGCATTGCCAGAGAGCTTCTGTGATGGCAGCAAACTTGTCCTAGTGATTTGTACCATCTATTTGAAAGGAAGTGTAGAAGGTGTAGATCAGGGAAAAAGCTCTGTAAAATATTTTGTTAAGATGGTCTAACTGAGAGACTGAATTTTCTTGGACTGTATAGGTGGACCCGGATGGAAATATACTTGTTTTTAAGATTGTGGCCACTTTTTGCTTAACAAAAACTTATTACGCTATGTCAAATAACTCCCTTCAAAGGTGTTTGTGGGTGTCATAGTGGTTTCTGAACCGCAGTTACACAACACTGAGCGAGTGGAGAGACTGACCACAGGTTCATGCTCAATGTACAAAGTACTGAGGGAGAGATTCATGGGCTCCAATCTCAATGCTTGCACTGCAGCTTGTGGTAACTCAAAGGATGCTTGCAGGCAATTAACTGGCAGAAAGAAAACCCAACAGTTTTCTAGTGTAATCTGTTTTGAATTATTCATTAAATTCTAGTTAGGACCATATTTATGTCCGTCTATCTAAGTGAGAGTTACTTCTGAGACTATTTCTTGTGATTCATCCCCTTCCGAGCCTCAAACCAGGTACTGATCTTCTCTACCCATAAACTCCTCCACCAGGCAATTTGTTTGTACTCCCGGCCCACTGCAGCTTCTCCCCATGGGACTGGTCTACCTCCTGCAAACACTGGATGCCAAGGCATCTTTGAAGCCTGTAGTGCCATGCTGGAGAGGAGGGTGGGAATGAGAGGTAGGAGAAGAGCTGGGATTTCCCTTCTACAATCAAAGGATGCTCACTGCTCCAGTTCCCTGCTGTTCTCCTCTGGAATGGGTGGAGAGGGCTAAAGTCCTGGGGATGGGATCCCAGTGGAGGGCATTTGCCTAACAGGCAGTGTGGTTGGTTGGCAGGTATTCAGTGCTATCAGATGCTGATACAGAGAGCATCTTCATGGAGCCAATCCATCTGTCATCTGCTGTGGCTGCCAAACAAATCATCAAGGAAGGTAAGAGAACTATGTACGTTATAGAGACCGGAGTTACACTTGTTTTGCCTTTCTCATCTACAGATCCTAAATGATAAAAAAGTCCTTATGAGAAAACTCCACCTGAAGTAGAGAAGGAGATAACAACTTACAGAAAGGTTTGGTGACTTCCTTTGAAGTTGTGCAATGAATCTGGGGCAGAATTGTGTACTGCAGGAGTAAATACAGTGTGAGTGTTGGTTGCTCTCCGCAACAAACTGAATTAGAGTAGAATGGAATAGAACAGAACAGAATGGAGTATTTCAGTTTAAAGGACATACATGATCATCTAAGTCCAACTACCAGGCCTGACTAAAAGTTAAAGCGTATTATTAAGGTACTGTCCAACACCTCTTAAACACTGTCAGGGATGGGGCATCAACCACCTCTCTAGGAAGCCAGTTCCAGTGCTTGACCGCCCTCTCAGAGAAGAAGTGCTTCCTAATGTCCAGTCTGAATCTCCCCAGGTCAGCTTTGAACCATTCCCACATGTGATCACTGGATACCAGGGAGAAGAGCTCAGCAGCTCCCTCTCCACTTCCCCTCTTCAGGAAGGTGTAGGGAGCAGGTGCATTCTTCTGGGCCTGAAATAAAGGTGCCCTGAACTCCCAGGCCTTTGGCCAGAATGGGACTGAGAGGACAGTGTGCCCTCCTCATTGCTAATTACCCTGAGTCAGTTCCTAGGTGAGCATGTACATGCCCACATTGCAGACAGAACAGGGTGATGTTTCTGGGGAAAAAAGCCACAAGGCTTGTCCCAGGTACAAGTAATGACAGCTCCTATGTTTGCATTGTTTTTATGTGCTTTTAGTTACAATGTCAGTTTATTCCAGAGCTGAAGACAAAGGACATCAGGGTAGACTCGGTGTGTCCCAGGATGTTGGAGTCTGCACAGCAGCTGATGGTGGAAGACCTGTACAACCGAGTTAAGGAAAAGATTGATGACACCAGCTTGTTTAACACGCCGTGCGTGATGGACTTGCAGAGGGCACTTGTGAAGGACAGGCTGGAGACCCCCAGGGATGCTGTGGATGAAGTCTGGCCTAATATCTTCATAGCAGAAAAGTGAGTGTCGGCTTTTGTCATTGAGTTGCATGAGATTCCCAGTAAAGGGTCAAATGGAACCATTGAAGGCATAACATGTATTACATGCATCTAATACCTTTCATCCCTAGAGAGCCCTAGAGTGTTTTTCAGGCTGTGCTCACAGAAATCTCCATGCACTGGAAAGTAAATACTTCTGGAATAGAATCAGCAGCTTTCCTGTGCTATTTAGATGCTTCAACAGTTTAGGAGAGGAAAAGACAAATAAGCCCAAATTCCACTGTTCTGATTGGAATCTGGCCCTAAAATTGGAGCTAAAGTCTTTGTTATGTAAAAGGGAGTTAAAAAGGTAATGCCATAGCAAAAGTCAAGTAAACATGATTAGGTCTTCTGTACCATGGTTCAGCTGTCTGAGATACCTGTGTAAGTGACCAGATAGAATTACAAGGGGACACAGAGTAAAGCATCAATTATGGAGTGATAAAAATTGATAAATAAGTACACAGCCTGAATCTAGGATGGCAGTACGAGTTTCAAATCAAGCTGGAGTGGAAACAGAACATACGGCTCTACAGGTGAAAACAGGCTTCTTGTTTTCTTTTTCCAGTGAGTATTGGAAAGAAATACCTGTGGAACTCTCAAAGGACATTACGGTCTGAGTGGTGCCTCATGCTGAATGAGTAACATGGGCTGGGAGTTGTGTAGACCTTGTAGCGTGCAGCTTCTTTCCCACCCAAAATAGGAGCGCTGATATCTAACATGTTTTTTCCTTTTCCGCAGAAGTGTTGCAGTGAACAAAAGCCGTTTGAAGAGACTGGGGATCACCCATGTCCTGAATGCAGCTCATGGTACAGGTGTCTACACAGGACCAAGTTTCTACAACGGTCTCAATATCCAGTACCTGGGCATTGAAGTGGATGATTTTCCGGATATGGATATCTCCAAACATTTCCGCCCAGCTGCAGAGTTCCTTGACGAAGCCCTGCTGACTTACAGAGGTAAGAGGAGAAGATTGCAGTGGTTCCAGGTTGCTCGGGAATTAACAGAGGGAAGCCTTACTGTGATGAACAGCTGCTGCCACATTTGTAATGGGGCAGAAGGCAGAGCCTTTGTTCACTGCATGCAGTTACAGTGAACACCTCTTGCCCATTTCTGCCAGGCCTCATTCAAAACAGGAGGGAGCAAACTGGTAAGAGGAGGGAGCCCAGCAGCCCCATGGCTTCAGTTTCAAAGTGGCTGCGAGTCAGCTCCTGCAGCTGCTTCGAAAGAACCTGACTATGGCAAAGAGTAGAAGCCCTGCTCTAATACATATTTTTTTAATATTGATACTATCTAATACTATATATAGAGAGAGATATATATTCCTGTACCCTGCACGTTTCGGTTTTGCTGCCAGGATGCAAAAAAAACAGGCTGATTTTTTGCATCCTGGCAAACAATCCAAATGGCCGAGTTGAAACTCTGGGTGTCTACACCCAGGCCACTTTCAGATTTGCTGGACTTTCCATGGCAACTGTTATTCTGTGGACCTCCAATGCACACTGGTCATTTTGTTGCAAATTCAGTGGACAGTTAGAAATATCTTTTTGCAGTTCAGTATTGAAAGAAACACCAGGATCTGTGATATCACTGATATTCTTCATGTAAGTTGTCAATTAATTTAATTTCTGTAGAGAGGCAACAGATTACCTCCTAGTAGTAGTGACAGTAAGAAAAGTGTAAAGTTTTGTTCAGATACAAGGAATGTTGAGCCAGTTTTAATAGCTCAACAACACGAGGAGGGACACTCTACCCATCTCACTTCTTCTCATAACTCCCATTACTACCCTCGGCATGGTCCAGGTGTTTCCAGCTGCTGGCATTCATCAACCCTTCTACTCAGTAACGCAGCAAAAATGGGAAGAGATGGTTTTCTCCTGGGTTAGTGATCTGAAGTGGCCTGTTAAAGGGCTCGAGGAGTAGCAGAGCCCACACAGGAAAGGATGAATCGAGGTAGAAGAGCCTTGGAAGAAAAGAGAGGAAGGCGATCTCCCCATCTTGGTGAGCTGTTAGATTGGCTTTGCTGGCTGGTAAAACACTTGGAAGGCAACCAAGACTTTTGATGCTAAGAAAGGTATAAAAGAGATTTCAGGATTGTAGGAAGAGGTTCATTAGGTAAGCTCTTGTGGTAACATAGCAGCAGTCAGAAAGGTGGTGCTTAAATTGGCTTCATTAACTTTCAGCGCAAACAGATTGATTAAACTGGAGTTTATCACACATTTAGAAACAGTAATTTCAGTTGTTTGCAAGCTAGCAAAGCCTCATTTACATTCTCTTCGTATTCACAAGCTTTTCTTTAGCTGTTATTTGCTATACAAGTAACTTAAACCCCAAACAATTTTTCTGTGCCAAAGCTTGGTTTTCTGCAAGAGGTAGTCAATGCTATAAAATAAAGCAGATCCTGAGTTTTGATTCTTGCTCATACAGTCACTGGTGCAGGACAGGGGGTCCCAGTAGTTTGAAGCAGCTGGATCAGTTTGTCAGAATCAAAATCAGCTCTTTTCTGATAGTTGCTTGGTTCTACTCTTCTAAGATATAACAGGACTTTGGCCTCCAGCCAGTCCAATGTAATTGTTTGAGGGTACCTTGCAAAACTGATCTGGATTCTGGCAAAAATACAGTTAAATGAATATAAAATTGTATTTAAGTCCTATAATGTACCTTATAGAAAAATAAGTTACTTGCTTATCCCCCCAATACCCTCCCAGAGGCTAATGCTAATATCTCTCTTCTTACATATTGAGAAACAAGCATGGAAAGCTTAAATGTCTGACCCTATGTCAGCCAGCAAGTCAAGAATGTCTCACTTGCCTTTCTAATACCTGTTATAAGCTTTTTGACTATTTGAGTAAGTGAAGTGTGTAGGCGAAAATACAAATACTATTTAGATTGTTTGGAAATGTGTCTGCCCACGGTTTTTAAAACTAATGTGCTTTTTATTCATATGTATCTAGATTTTTATTAAGGTAAAGCTATCAAATATTTAGTATTGGTTTCAGTCACTGAAACATATAATCTGTATAGTTTTTAACACTATTCAGAGAATGCTTTTGTGCTATATACCAGAGCATCCTGCCTGCCATTGGAAATAGCTGATTCCTTTCATATCCACTATCTGTAGGGAGAATCCTTGTCAGCAGTGAGATGGGGATCAGCCGCTCAGCTGTGCTGGTGGCTGCCTACCTGATGATCTATCACCACATGACCATCCTGGAGGCTCTGATGACCCTGAGGAAGAAACGTGCCATCTACCCCAACGACGGCTTCCTGAAGCAGCTGCGGGAGCTCAATGAGCAGCTGTTGGAGGAGCGCGAGCTGGAGCGTTCTGGAGATGAGGAAGTGACTCCGAGCCAAAGTCCTTTTGCCTACGCGGGGACTTCTTCACAGCTGTCTGGAGCTGGGGACTCAGGGAGCATAAAGGGAGCCAGAGCCCGCTCCATCACAGTGGAGGAAGAGGACACCAGCAGCATGCTGGGTAGTTTTATGAGCTCTTCATCAGTGGAAAAAACCAGCTGGGTTTCCAAACACTCCACCCTGATCACTGAGGAGGAAGAGGAACAACTGTATGAGGAATGGAGGAAGAGACAAGGCCTATCTGCAAAGGAACCAGGAGTTCACCATGAAAGAAGAGCATCTCCAAAGCATCTGGATCAGGAAGAGGAAGAATCTGACGAGGATGTGGAACGGAGGATCCATGACTGGCAGCGCAGAAATGAAAAATACCAAATGGAGGGTACAGCCAGGGAGGAGGATGGTGAATGCAGCATGGGAGGAAGACCTCACTCATCAGGTGAATTCAGTGATGTTGAGAGTGTGAGCAGTTTTGAGATCCGAACCCTAAAAAAACAGCTGGAAGCTAGTAGCTTTAGCAGGATGAGGAGGAGCCGCACAGGCTCTATGTCGTCTGAGAGCACTTGGGACATGTGGAATCAGAGGCTTCTGGAGATTGAGAAAGAAGCTGCTCAGAGGTATCGTTCAAGAAATAAAACTTGTGGGGAGAGACAATCCCCAGAAACGGAAAGAAACGAGAGGGATGTGGATGAGGAGAGTGTGTTTTCGGACTCCTCCTGTAGCTCCTTCTACAATTTCTGCCAAAAGAACAAGGACAAGTTGACTCCTCTAGAAAGGTGGAAGGTCAAGAGGATCCAGTTTGGCTTTCACAAGAAGGATTTAGAACCATCGTCTGCGCCATCTCCAGCAGAAGATGGCAGCCAGGCAGGTCAGGAGGAAACAGAAGGGAAGAGTTTGTCAGATATTGATCTGACTGCTTACCAGGCTTGGAAAATGAAGCGGCAGAAGAAGGTGGGCAGTGAAAGCAGCAAGGAGGAATTTGTGGAACTTGCCAAAACTGAGGATTCTGCTTCAGCTAAAAAGAAGCAGAGGCGTGTAGAGCTCCTTGAACGTTCAAAGAAAATTTTAGAAGAAAGCCAGTCCATGTGCAGCTGGGAGACAGAGAGTACAATGAGCGGGAGTATTCCCCTGTCAGCTTTCTGGCCTTCAGCACCTTCTGCAGGCGGTGCCGATGATGCGGCTTCTGCCCTGAGCATGCAGACAAATCATTCATCTTTATCACAGGCCAGGAGTTGCACAGGAGCAATGCAGCCGCAGATGCCAAATATACCCCTTCCCAATCTCCCAGTTGGCCCAGGTGACACAATATCCATGGCAAGCATTCAGAACTGGATCGCTAACGTGGTCAGTGAAACCATTGCTCAAAAACAAAATGAGATCCTGATGCTGTCCCGTCCATCGTCTGCTATGGCCTCCCTGTCAGGAGACCTTGGCAGGCGTGCAGATGATGACAAGGTTTCTCTTCTCAGTGCTCAGAGTGGCTCGTCCCTTGCTGCCTCTCAGCTCCGCCAGCAGGACCTGCACAGGGCTGAGTCTCAGTCTGTGCTGTCGTGCAACACCTCCGTGAGTGCAAGGACAGAAGGGACTACTTCAAACATGAAGGTGACCCAGACAAGCAAGCCACTGTACAGCCTCTTTGCTGATGATGTTGACCTAAAGAAACTCAGGAGGAAGGAGAAGGAGATGCAAATGGAAATGAGAGAAAAAATGTCAGACTATCAAATTGAAAAGGTGATCAGAGACAATAAACGCAGCACTTTATTTAAAAAAAAAGTGACCAAAGCAGAGGAAAATGAAACAGAAGATGACATAGAGAGTACAACAAACAGCCACAGGCGCCCCTTGCAAGCAGATTTTGACAGAACCGATGCAGTCTTTGATCTGTCCAGTCAACCTGCAACCTCAGGTGCACCAAAGTCAGAGACAGATATTGATAGTGCCAAGTGGCTCAATGGCCTGAAAGCAGAAAGAGAACCACCATCATATTATGATCAGACTGAGAAAGCTAGAGAGAAATATAGCAGATCATCCAAAGTTAGACAGATGGATTCTGAGACATCCAGTTACAGATTCTGCAGATCCCAAAGAAAAGAGCTAGATAGCTGTTCTTCCTACGAGTCAACAGGAGATTCACTGAGAACCATGTCAAGATTTTCCTCTGCTTCTGCAAAAGAGGGCAAAAAGATGTACAAGTTCACAAGGTCCAGGGTCAGTGAGACAAATTCCAGAGGAAACAGCCCAGAGCTGCACGTTTTCAGCCGGTCACCTGAACCACCCTTTGATTCTGAATCCCCTGAACCATCTACACAGAGCCGAGTTAGAGCTCATCATGTGGAGGCATGTGAAGAGGAGGCCAGGTCAGATGTGTCAGAATATGGAGCAAAGAGAAAGTTCACCCACAGCTTTTCAAAGTCTGAAGAGGATGGAAAGAAGGAGGCAAAAGTGGAGCAAAGTGAAGAAAGGTTTGCGTCTAGGCAGGTCTCTCAGTACAGGCGAAGCACACGTAAAGAAGAGGAAGAAGAGATGGATGATGATGCCATTATTGCTGCTTGGAGAAACCGACTAGAAGAAACTACAGCAAAGCTCCAGCGGAGAAGGGAAGAGTGACCAAGATCAGACTCCAGGAACACAAGCAGAGCCACAGAGTCCCTGAATCACTCACTCATCATTATATTTTTGATAATCCTTTGTGGTTTGTAGGGCATTTCCTGCAGATAGTTCTCTTCTTAATCAAAAGCGATGAAGGGAAGAGGTCAAGTTCTGCAAGTGTTTGTGGTTTGTCAGAAAGAAGATGCTGGTATTAAATGATCAATGTAGGTAGGAACACAATGTTAGAAGCCATTAGGAGCCAGACGATGTTTCAGCAGCAAAAGCAGGTAACGGTGGCACCTCAAGTCAAAAGACCAATCACATCCCATTTTGGTTATTTCAACTTCCTAGTGTCGTTAAAGACTGGACATATTTTTTCTAGGATCTTTTTGATCATAAATGGAAGAAGCCAACAGCCTTTTCTAGGAACTTACAGAATGTTTTTCTCTTCATCAGTTTTACTTTATACAACTGAGAAGATATTACCAGGTAGGCTCCATTTTCTGCACCAGCCTTGCAAATGTCTACAGAAATAAGACAGTTCAGGGGAATACATGTTCTGTTTTACTTCACTAAATACATGTTCTGTTTTACTTCACTAAGTAGCGGAAGCAAAGTGGAATACTAGAAAAAAGAAGATGCCTCCTTTTTAGAAGTTCAGTGCAGTAATGAATGTATTCCTGTGGTACCATTGTTTTCTATTAGAGGGAGTCATCTCTGCTCCAGTATGGTTGGTTCCTGCTAATAACTTCAGGTCAACAAAGGAAAAATGTAGTAACATTAACAGCCATCTAAAAATCATTTTTTGATGTAGTTAAAGAGATAGAGTTAGGATTAGTGTTAGTTTAGGCTGGGTTTCTGAGTATTGATTTCACTTTGGTTTATGTATGCAGCTCAGCTGTCTGTGCATTTGTGTTTATAGTCAGATTAATTTTCAACATGATTGCCTTGAAAGAAAAGGGCAATACACAAACTGACCTCATAATAAAATTGTGTAATTAGACCCTGGGTGTAAGGCACCATGCACCTAAGGAGAAATTGTGTGTCTGTGAAGGTGGCACCTGGAAGCTTGTTTTTAGGAGGTGGTGGTAGGTTCAAATGGCACCTTACAGTTAAAGTCTTGTTTGTGTCCTGAGGTACAGAGGAAGAATCCCAGCCTCCATGTTAACTGAGTACTCCAGGTTAAGAGCCTCAGGTCTTTCCATGCCCTGCAGAGCCTTGTGAGCTTGTGTGACACAACCCAATAGCTTGCCACAGCATCACTTGTGTGTCTTTACACACCGCAGCACCCAACTCTCACCGGTCAACATCCTCCACCTTTCTCTTATAAGCACATAGGCCAGTTTCTACTGACTTTGACTGTGGAATTATCAGTTCCCTCTTCTGCACAGACTGTATTTTGAACCAACAAAGGCCTCTGGCAGAGCTGAATATAAAACGACAATGGAGGGATGATGCAGTAGCGCTCTCTCACAGGAAGTTTGTCTTTTTCTTGTAATCTCTTCTCCCTCCCACTGTGATGCTTAGAGCTCACCATTACCATTATGCTAGTACCTCTCCCTATTTTAATTGTGTGATACAGACAGCAAGCTCCACAGGGCAAGGGCCTGCTCTTTGTCCCTGTCTGTATGGCGCTACACACATCAGCAATGCTATCTAAATAATAGTTACTGATAACAAAATGCAGCTGGCAATTTTCCTAAACTTAGAATCATTTCTCTCAACTATAACTCACTGATTAGACATTATCTCTGCTTCTCTGAAGATAAAGATGATTCTTTCTGACAGCCAGGACTGGGGTAAATGATAGCTACTTATTGTCAGGTGAATGGAGTCTCAAAAGCAGGTGATTGAACAGTAACAGAGGTAGTAGGAAAAATAAGAGAAATAACTTACTTGTCTGGGTTGTTTTGGGGTTTTGGATTTTTTTTTTTTTTAGTAAACTCAGATTACATTTCTGAAATACATAAGGAACATGGTCATGTTAATGTTTCAGGCATGCAGAGATGCTCTAAGGTTTATAATGCTCTTCTGCCATAAAATAATATATAATACAATGCATCCCTTGTTTCTGCATATTTCTGTGAGTTGTTATTTTTTAAAGTAGCGAAATTCCAGGCCTTGGCCACATTCTGAGAATTTATATTGAATTTCTGCAGTGTGTGTTAGGATAGGCATTTTCCTCTTTCTTCATCCCAAGGTAAAGTTGCTCCGTGGAAAACAGCTCTGCATAGACATATTTGGAGCTTGCTTTAATTTCACCCTAGAAAAGGTCTTAAGTTTTGATGGATCAAAGTGGAAGTGCGCAATACCTTCTGGCACTAAATTTACTTTTTTTATCAAAGGCTGATTCCCTCAGAAAAATCCCTCTGCTGCTTCCTGTGCCTGGATGTTCCCAGCAGACAAGCGTGTCCTCTGCAGTACTGTAGGGGGCATCTCGCGCTGTAAAAGACGAGCGATAGATGATGTAGTAATTGGTTTCATTTTGCACTGTACAGCACAGCCTTTGTTTGGGCAGCATTTTGATTTAAACACTAATCTAGGTCTGCTGCACAAATAAATTATTCAAGACCGAGGGGCAGAATATGGTTCTGTAACAAGTCTGAGCCAGACCGTCCTGATAGCGAGTTTTGACCCTTGTGAGAAAGGGTTAAGTGGGTTCTGCTGAGTCATTGAGGTAGGTGGCTTATTAGTTCACTTGTGTAAAAGGGAGATAAAAATGGTTTGCTGGGGAGAGGCCATCTAAGATGCTGGCTGCGCAGCCATAAGGGAGAAGCCTTAGAAATAGCTGAGCTTTATTTTCTTATTGCTTATATCCTTGTTAATAAAGCCAAACCCCCAAAGCAATAAGGGGGTGGGGATCATTTTGGACTCCATGCAGTATATGGCCAGTGCTTGAAAGCAAGACGGGAAAGGCTTCAGCTCACAGGTATAAATTACATGAAACAGTGACATAAAGACCTTGCATGGTGAAAATATTAAAGCATTCAGTCATAAGACCAATAACCAGGAGAGACAGAAATGGAGAGGTTGAAGGCAGGCTAGAAAGTCAGGTTTTAAGATGAGAATTTAGAAGGAGATAAGGAATTGCTGAAAGGGGAGAGGTCTGCACAGATTGTTTCAGGTGACCAGAGCTGCAGAGTGAATGGTTTTTCAGCAATGACACCAGCCTGACACTAGATTAAAAGAGTAAATAAGTACCCAAATTTATCTAGGAAGGATTTTTCAGCAAAGATGTGCCGGGACTGATATTTTTTCTCCCTCTCAGTTTGCTGCTGTAGGCAGGAGGGGGTTTTTGGCATTGTATAGTGGAAGGTGAAAGTGCAAGGAGCATCCATACGGTCAGTTAAGAATATAAACACAAGAACATCAGAAAGGCTGTATGGGGTCAGACCAAAGGTCCATCTGGCTCAATATCCTGTCTCTGATAGAGAACAACAGCGAATACCTAGGGAAGAATATATACAGTGATAAAAGTGTTATTTCCCCAGCATGATCTTCCAGCTTCTAATCATTTGCAACTCAAGGACTTCCTAAGCCAGGTGTGATATTTTTGTATTTAATAGCCCTTAATAGATTTTCCTTCTATGGAAGTGCCTAGTAATTTTTTGAGTTATAACCACTATAGCCTCGTACCCGCTAGCCTCTGTGATCTCTTATAGCAAGAAGTCCCACAAGTTACTGTACACAAAATGCTGCGCCATCTTCTTTCTGCTTGTTCTGAACCCTCTGCCCACGAGCCTTCAATGCCAATGTGGTATCTGTTTAGTATCTACATGTCCCATGAGATTTTACCCCCGCTTCTGTCATCCTGTCCCATCCTTAGGTCTCTGGTTTTCAGCCTGAGTTACTACTCCTCACATAGAGGCTGCTCCATGTCTCTTCATTATCCTGGCCTTTCTTCTCTGAACCCTTTCTAGTTCTGCTTTGTCATGTTTGAGATGAGGGACCAAATCCTCACACAGTATCCAGGGTGCAGGTGTGGCAGGGATTTATCCTCTGGCATATTGACCTTTTTTTTTTCTGTTTTTTGTTCCTTCCCTATTGACTCCTAACAGTTTGCATGTTTCTTTGGCTGTTGCTGAGCGCCAGAGTGATGTTTTCATATAACTATTTATTATATACACCAAACCTTGTTGTTGGATGGCAATGGTCAGCTCTGAGTTCATCAGTTTACGTGTTAAGTTTTCTTATTTGTAATGTTTTACATTTGTTAGCCTTGAATTTCATCTGCCATCTTAGTTCCCAGTCTCTGTCACATTAAGTCCTTCTGCATTTTTCCACAGCCACCTTCTCATTTCTGCTACTCCGTTTCCTTAATGTACTTTGAACAAGGTAGAAACTCCGAGGATGTGGGAAGCAAAGAAGTTTAGGAGGGATAGATGAGAGAGAAACCCATTTGATGTTGGTCTGCTTGAAGTAAGAAATAAGAAAGTGATGAAAGCCAGAGAGCTGGGAGATAAATGTTCAAAAAGAGATCTGAAGACAATAGGCAAATTAAGAAGGGGACCTACTATGGCCAGAGACAGGAAAATATGTATGTAAGCCAAAGAGGCTAATGCAAAATATTAATTTGTTTAGATGTATAAAAATCTGGGGAAAGGTTATGAGGCAACTTCTGTGGGAAGAAAGGAGAGTCAAAGAAGTTAGAGGTCTGTGAGAAATGTGAAGGGGACCGGGAGAAATGGAAAGGGTGAGAGACATTAGTGGGACACCAACGATAAAATGACATTGGTGCTGGACTGGGAATTCAGTGTGGTACAGGCAAGTTTGAAGGAAGCAGAAATGTGCCAGAAATACGTTATTCCTACTGTAAGAGCTGCATTTTGCATCGTAATACTGATAGGTGTGGGGCCGTGGCCCATTTCCCCCATCTAGGAATTTCAGGACAATGTGATTTATTGAGCGCGGCACTAGCTTAGACTGGATAATTTTAAAAGGAGTTTAGCACCATTTCCTTCCTTTACAGCTCCTTGAGAAATGCTTACACATTAGCTGTGGTGGAGAGCTAGGTGAATTATGAGACAAAAAGTTTTATTTGGGGGGGTTATGTTGCATTGCCTGCCTTTCCTTAAAGGGTGTAGCTGGAATACATTCACTATAGACATTATAATGTGAAAACACAATATCCGTGACCTTCCTAAATTTATAGACGATCCAACAAAGATACAGAAAGCATGTGATTAATATAGTTTAAGGCTTGGAAACAGACACTGCATACTCATGTAATCCAGCAAAATCTCTTTCAGAGCTACCTGCCTATTCTCTGGAATTTCACTTGTCATTTAGAAAAATGAAAGTGGGTCAAATCTCTGGCTGTTCTAATTGTGAAGAAAACTTCCAGAATGGGGAGTATGTATAACAAATAAACTGTTCTCTAGAGAGGCGAGAGCATAGGTCTAAATAGTGTGTGAATTGTCCCAGTCATTTCAGCAAGGTTCTAACTTATTTGCCCAGAAGTAATGATTTAAATGTCAATAATATTTGTCACCCTGTACTTCATATAACAAATTGAGAAAGGTTCAAAGTGCATGTATTTAGGTTGTGTATTGCCGATACCAGCATAATCTGCTTGAATGAACACCCTGTCATTTTGGTTGGTTTTGTTGTTTTCTGAGGTTTGTTTTTTTGCTTAGGCTGTGTTTTGTTCTTTGGTACATTTCAACATATTCAGGAGCGGATTTCATGTTGTTTCTATCTATCCTCCTGTTACAACCACTCAGTAGCTTCTGAGCTGGGTGTTTTCCTGTGACTGCTGTTCCTCTGCCACAGAGTGCGCGCGCACACACACACACACACAGAGAAAACATTATTTGTGACTTATAAAAGCAGGCAACAATATGAATTCAGTTCTTCCCAGGACTATCCAAGTGTGGCGATGTGCAAACTGTCTTAGGGAGCAGGAGAAGGGACATCCTGTCTGTGCTTTGAACCTTCCCCTCTGGATTGTATTTCATTTTTATCTGCATGTATCTTTAAAACAGACAATTTTAATCCTTACACAAGAGCGTTACTGCTTCCACATCTGATTCATACCTGCAGGTAGACTGGTTTACTTTAGTTAAGATACGTGCACCCTGGAAGACACAGATATGCGTCATAGAAAACTAGCTTCATTGTTAACTATGAAGAGAACAATGTCTCTACATAATCAATCAATCAATCAATCAATCACTTATTTTTTTCCAGCACACCCTTCATGCCAACATGCCTGAATGCTTTATGGTCATTAAATTAAATCAAAGAACACACCACAGAATGGACAAGGCCAGATCAGTAAATCTTAAAACCTGATTCAAACTTACCAAGGACTCTGCACAAGTAACCATGACAGGAAGGATGACTCCAGTCAGAAGGGCATGTGTGTGGGCATAAAACTGAGACAAGACTTAGGTGATACTAATTAGAAGATAGAGACATTTAAAGGAACTGGTAATTTTTATAGCATCACCCAACTGCCAACAGCACCGACCTGCAGCTTAATGTCTTAAGACTATTTTTGGATTTCTGAGTGCTGTAAGAAAATAACCATGGTGGCAAGAACTTTTTACAACTGGTCAGGAAGCTGTATGCTTCAGGTCGCCTCTTGCCACAAACATGCCTAATTTTAAAGATTTGCCTCTTTGTGATCTCTCCATTTGATTATTGCAGGGCATCGTATTAAAGAATGATGCAGTAAACACCAGCTGGCAATAATCATAGTATGACTGCTCTGTCTTCATGGACCATCCCAGCAATTTGATCTTTGCAATGACTCCATGTTGAACTCAGATCCAGTCAGAAGTCATCCATTAGTTGGGCAGAACATTTCTCCCTCCTTGCTTGAGAGGAGAGCTTTATGAAACTGCAATACCTTTTATGAAACTGCCAATTAATGGGGAGCTTTGTACATATTGCTCATAGAAATATCCCAGTAGCTGTCATAACCTATGAAAGTTCATTCCCAGAGCGCATAAAATGACCACAGGCCTAACTACATTCAAAACTAAAAGCAAACCCCAGTTCTTCAACTTAAACTTCCCTCCCTCAATAATTTCGAGGCATGTGCTCCTCAGTCTGTGAATTGGATCAAAAGTATTGCCTAGAGGCAAAGGGTCAGAGGAGATTCCACTTATGAAAAACAGGAGGCCCTCAAAAGGGTGCAACCTCAGTTGCTGAACAGACACCACAAATAGGATGGATAAAAGCCCACATGAGACTGGTATGTGAGCAAGCAGAAGCTGACAGTTGCCCCTCAGGAATAAAGTATAAAGCTTTCAGTTCTGCAGGAGATGTGATCTGAAAGTCTGCTTCCTGGAAGCAATCGCACCTGAACTGTTGCATGGTGTTGCAGTTGCATAATTTAATAGTTGTCATGTTTCATCCCAAGGTGAGTGTTCTTGGTGGTAGTGTACATAAAAAATTTGTATGTCATTAGGGATAAAAGGGTCTATGCAAGAAAAGGTGAGATATTATCCTCATGACTGGCAGAAGAGGTCCATATTAAAACAAAGAAGGTGTTTGATTTTCTTTTGAACGTGGGCAGATGATTCAGACCCACGTGCCCTTCATATGCTCTGTCTCTCCCCTTCCTATCTCCTTTCTTTTGAAACAGATTTAAGTCCATCTACTTTCATATTTTCAAACAAAACCCATAAAAGGGCCATAAATATCATGACTCGCTAAAATGAAAGCTGTTTTCTTCTTCTCCCAGGAGACTCCTGCCTGAGAGAGAGACAGAAAGAGTTCACCTCTTTGAAAATTTCCTCCTCTGTCGAAGTAAAGCTGGTATCTAAAAGCAGCCTTCAAGGCTTTGTTCTTATCATCTTGACCTGGCTTTGTACTGGCTTCTCTCTGTATTGCTTGTGGAAGTGTGAAGGACGGGGCTAGGGGAAGAAGTTTTGGCTATCACTGGCAGAGCAAGGGTCATGCTTGGAAAGGGATTTCATTGTGGTTTCAGAAAACGTTATAAACTCAGCGCACTGGCAGAAAGAATGAAGAAACTCATTCCCCTCCTGGATCAGACCAGCGATCCACCCCTTGTGTCTCTGATGTTGGCCAGAACCAGATTCACCTCAGAAGGTATAAAGAAAGTTTAAGTGGGTAATTATGGAATAACCTGCCCTGAGTAAAATTTTCTCCCCTTCTGGCCCAAAGCCCTCCTTCATCTCTCCTCCTTGGTTAGAGTTCAACTCTATGCCCTGAAGCATGACGGCTTCTCTCCCTTCCAAACCGCTTTTCATCCTGGCCTGTCTCATGTAACTGCCTATGACAGTGATGGGATGTGTAGGTCTTGTCCATTGAGAGTCTGTGACAGATCATAGCCTTATTGGAAAGAGAGGCAGAGAGGCTGAAGAGAAGGCGAGGGAGGAGAGCATAAACTCAGATGAAATATCCATCAGGAAGATGGAAAGAAGAGTGAGTGCCCGGGAAACTAATTGCTGCCTGCTGATCTGGGCTGTGGAGATACCTTGCAAGTGAGCATTTTTGCTTTTCAGACATTTCAGCCTGGAGCACACTAGGAAAGTCAGCTCTTGGTTGAAACTACTGTTCATCAATATTTCCCCTTATATATATATATATTTTTTT
>VZTA01026201.1:124180-140975 GCA_013398855.1 Mohoua ochrocephala
TTTTTTAAAGCTGTAGAAGTATGACAGTAGTCCTGAGAAAACGATTCCATTATAGTCTAAGGGAGCTTTGTCTTCCACTGAAGTTCACTACTCATTTCTGAAAAGATATTGGCGTAATTTGGGGCTCCTAGACATTGAACACCAATGAAAATCAGGTTATTTTTCTACTGCCCAAAAATGATTTAGGAATCCAAAGTCAGATATTCCTGCCTAGGTCCTTATCCCTATCTTACAGAGATGGCTGCTCATACTCCCGCGTCGAGCAAAGCCCAGCTTCTGTGGATTTGTTTGGCCATCGCACAGGGCATCAACATTTATGTGACACAATGCCAGATGCCCCAAGGTGAGGATTAGAATTGTCCAGCACATGAAGGCTCTTGACTTTTTAGCCATTGTCAACATTATTGTGGGTGATAGCACTATACCACAGAAAGCATTAACAAAGTTCCAGGGAATGCTGAAATGTACTTCCTAGATGGACACTTTCCAGTTGTATGCAGGATGAATGACAGCTTTCACTTATTTGTCCAGGAGTTCAATAATTCCTAGGGAGAGGGAAAGAAGAGCTAGGTGTTGGATCATATCCAAGTCTCCGTAACGATTAATTTCACTCCCACAGTATCCACAGTTTCCCATATTCCTTTTCCTCAAAAGCGTGGCAAAGGGATCTGGAGTTTTCCAAGTGATGGTTGTTGAAATCGCACCCAATCTCCTGGATACCACGCTGAGGTGTTCAAAGCATCCTGCTGGTGTTGGTTGAGCACAGGAGATTGTTCATTGAGAAAAATGACTGTATCATTCATACTGGGAACAGCTGCAGTGAGAAGCTCAGTGGCAGCGTTCAAGGCTCTCTAATCTCCTGTTAGTTGCCACTTGCCATTAGATTTTTTTACTGGCCGTAAAGGAGAATTGTAGGGGAAATGAGACGTGACAGTAATTCCCTGTTCCTCCAGCTCCTTTATCAATTCAGTAACGGGACAAATAGCAGCAAAAGGTAATGTGTATTGTGGAATATGAACTGCCTTACTATGGGGTAAAGGACCAGCTGTTTGCGACAGATTAGCAGTCAGAGATGCATCTGTAGGAGATAAACTCTGGGGCAGAAAGGGTGATGTCCCTATTTCCCGTTTTCCCCACGACTGACCCTTCAATACATCCATGCCCAGTATATTAAGGGTACCTGAAAGTAAGGTCAGGTGGATTGTCTGTCCTTTAGACAGAATCGGCTTTGCCCTGACCAGAGGGTGGTTGGTGGGTTTCCCATTATGGCCTGCAATAGAAACTTGACTGCTTGCGAATTAGAGGCTGCCCTTTGTAAGTGTCCTTACCTCCCGCAGATATCCGGGTTCCTGTGTCAGTGAGGAATGTTGTAAGGTAGGGATGGATCATTAACTGCAACCATCATCTTGGGACTGGGATCTTCAGCAATGGGAGTAGCACCCACCCTAGTTTCCTGAATATTCACAGTCTAGGTTTAGTGCTGGTAGGTCCGTTGCATGCTCTGGCTCTCTGGTTATTATCCCTTTGAATCATATGGTGTCACCCCATCTCCAAACACAGATCCCAGAAGGTCATGAGAAGTAAATGAGGAAGACTTGTCCATTGCCACAAAAGGAGAGTTGGCCTCTCAGAGACAGCTCCTTCTCTAAATGCATTTTCCATCATCTTTTACGCTCAGTAGTAACTGACCAAGTTTCTCAATTTCCCTTTTTGTCTTTCACACAGAGCCAGGCTGGCTCTTTTACATTTACTCTAGCTGAGGATCTGCCTTGGTTTTTATCCTCTGGGATGTATAGTGGTAAAGCTGCCAGCCTGTACTGAAGGACCTCTTGGAGGGTAATACCATTTAAGCTTGTCTTAATGTCCAACGCTGAAGATTTCCACACCCCCTCAGCTTCTGTTAGACACACGTCAGAAGTGGGCAGGCTCCCAAATCGCCTCCTAAGGATGCAGTTCTGCTGAAAGGGGTTGTCCAGCCCCTGGGGCAAGGGGTGCTGGTCCTTCTAATTCAGCTAAAATCACTATTTTCACCATATCTAGGATAAAAGCCCTTTAGTTCTTCCTGGCCACCTGTCTTGCCTACCTGGCTCTGCTTCAATCCAGTGCTGCTGCTCCCAGCACACATCAGACCTTAGCATGAGCTAGGTTGGCCAAACCAGGAGTTGAGTCACAGAAAGGCCAGGATCTTAAGCAAACAAACAAACAAACAAACAAACAAAAACAAACAAAAAGGGGTTGTTTTTACTATTATTTATCAGGAAATGCAGTGATAGGAAGTGGGGTAACCATTTTAAACTGAAAAATGGTAGATTTATATTAAATAGTGGGGTAGATGTATATGAAATATTGGGGGAAAAATCCCTTACTGTGAGGGTGGTGAGGCCCTGGCACAGCTTGCCCGGGGAAGTTGTGGATGCCCCATCCCTGGAAGTGTTCAAGGCCAGGTTGGATAGGGCTCTGAGCAACTTGGTCTAGTGGAAGATGCCCCTGCCCGTGGCATGGGGACTGGAACAAGAGGATCTTTATGGGTCCCTTCCAACCCCAAACATTCTATGCTTCTATGACTGTTTTCTTCTAATCCAGTTACACAGTGCCGCTGCCTGGTATGTATAGGGTGATAAAATATTTCATCGAACTGACCTTATACATGTGTCCACAGCTTGGTCTGATGATGCTTACACACTGTAAAATAATCCCTTATTTCTGTGGCAAATCTCTCTTCTGTCCACAATTAAGTATCCTTTATAATTCCATTTTTTGGCCACGTTTACAACAACATAGCTATTGCAAGTGTATAGAAAATGTAAATAACTTGCCTAATATTTTTCCTAGCCACCTTTCTCCTTGTCTCTCCTTCAGTTACGAATGCCTTGGAGAAGAGATCATTCTTGCTTAGTGCCTGAAAATGCCTTAGCTTCTAGGGGGAGCTACAGTAAATAAAAAAAAAATATGCTGGATTCTATTTTCACTAAAAGAAAAAAAGAAAGCCATGTTATAACCCTGATTTGGTGTGATTATACTGTAAATAGGCCATAAACAGTCAAAGGGAAAATAACCCACAATATTCACACCTTTGAGAGACTGTGAGGTGGTAATCGCTATTCTTCCCTGCTGTTCAAAATATTTTCCAAGTGTCCTCGAAACTGCATTGGCAGCAGAATGTGGCCCAGTTCAAGGGCTTTAATGCTACTGCTAAGTAGAAATGATTTTTGTCCTCGAAATTTTCAGTGAAATAGTCTGTATTTTGAAAAAAAAAAAACCAAACAACATAGCTATTCACTGCAAAAGCACTAAGAAAAAAGGCAGAGACCATCAGAAATCTTTCTGACAAGACAGTTCCATGTTTTAAAAAAACCCTGTCCAATTAAGGAGAAAGTACAAATGTTGAATTTCAAAAATAGGCATGTTCTATCTGAAGAAGCCAGAGAATTTCAGTGTTGCTTGCTGAAGTTAATAGGGAACATAACGTCCACTTTATACATGGGGAAACAGGAACAGAGATTTGCCTTCAGCTCATTTTTTTCACTTTTCCCCAAGAACTGTTGCACTTTCCATGCCACACAGAGAACTGGCATTTTAAACTGGTGGCCTAGCTTACCTTTAAGACCACAAACCTTCTTTACAAGCAGCATGGCTACCTCTGCCTGTCACAATGCTACAGAAGAGCTCTGCCAGAGAATTGTTCCAAAACCTTGCAGGGAGATGCTGTGCTTTTCCTGCCCTTTGTGGTGAGAATCTTTTTAATCTTACATCCATGCCCATACTCAACACTTTCAAATATTTCCCCTTTATGACTTTTTATTTCTCAGCATCCTTGTGGTCTGATAGCTAGCTAAGGATATAGTTATTTACTGCCACTACATTAATATCCAGAGGTCTTAACTAGCACCAGGACCCCACTGCAGTGTGTACAGCATGCAGCACAATTCTAGATGTTCTCGCCCTAAAAGACTTGCAAGTTAAATGAATGAAACAGATCCAGGCTGGGAGAAGGAGATTGCATCTGTCAGTGTATTTGAGACCCAGAAACTGAGCCCAGTGTTGTACATGGATACTGCAGCAGCAGAAGTCTGCAGGAAATTTCAAAAGATAGGGCTAAATTCATCTTGCTAACAAAGTCATTCTCCATGAGCAATCACTCACCTCTCTGTGGCACAATTAAACACTCACTGGCCTCCAGAGAGCACAAGCACAACTTTCTGAACTGGTGATTAAGGCCTTTGCCTGTGAGGGGCAGACATATGTCTCAGGCCTTTTTCCAGAGAGTGTGTGATGTGAAAGAGTTAAGCTTTTATCAGTGCAGGCTTTTCCCCTCCCAAGTCATGGCTCCTGGCTGCTACCTTGTAAAGCAGCAGTGCTGTGCCTTTTTGGCCCAAAGAATACTTAAATAACCATTTCCAAAGGAAATGGTTGATTTGGGACTCTTTAACAGAATAATCAACAGCTCAGGGAAAGAGGCTGACACTTCCTTGGACCCAGATTCAGGTTCTCTCAGCAAGTTAAAATGCTGTCTTCTGAGATGGCCTGAACACTGAGCTACTGAGTTGAAAAAGGCCACTATCTGCCTTTTGTCACCTGCTGCTTATGGGCTATGTCTTGTCTGTGGATAAGGTTGGTGTAAGAACCGAAGGTAACTTCAGGTCTGTGAGCACAAGCCGGGGAGAAATTCCTCATTGCAGTTTCATGTTTATCCATCATAACCCAGCGTAATTGCAGAAATCCTAAAATATGTCCCTAAAATATGCTGCACTGAATTTTACAGTGCTTCAATCATCTTTTGGATCTGGGTCACGCTGATGGTACAGGTGGTTTCAAATATAAATACAGGCCATCACATGGATGGGACATACATTCCTGGCAAAACTGGCAGCTTTACCTCTGTTTTTCTGTTTTGAGAAATGATTCAGAAACAATCAGATTGGTTCTGGCTCCGTGTGGCAGATTGCACTTGAGCATGCAGCAGCCTCCTTAGCCAGCAGAAAGCTGGGCTAAATCACCCACTGGAAGTACAAGCCTGTTTTAGCATTTAACACTTCCTTAGCATTTAACAGTGAAACTCAGCAAAACGACAGCTTTTATTTTTGCTTTGTCCTAGGCTCAAAGGCTCCCAAGGCTCAAAAGATTGCAAATGCCTCTGGAGTATCAAAGCTTCAAATCCAATGTAGCCTGGCTATTATTCCCTTCAGCCGCGAGCATGGGCAGAGATGGGATGAATGCTCCCCATCTAGATAATTTAAAACCTGTGTTTAGTATTAATTCTGTCACTTTTTAACCTGACTGTCAGTTTGGAAAGCAGGCAGCTGACAACACAGGGCGATGCAATGCCCTGTGCTTCTGCTGGACTTGCACATGGTAAGAGACCATCGTGTGTGTGCTTGCTGGAATGGGAGGAGTTTAGGTGAGATTAGCTAATGGGCAGAAGAACCTGCTCCGAGGGAAAGGTCTTGCCAAGATTTATGCAGACAGCGACACAATCAGAAAGATACTGCATGTGGCACATTACAATGGACACACTAAGAGTCTTCCTAGTCCCTTATTCTACCATATGGACTGAGTTACACACTGTGAAAACCATCTTCCTTGCACAAAAGCGCAGAATAAAATACTGTTTGGCTTAAATCTATTCCTGCTTGTGAATGTAAATTAAATCTGTTCTCCTTCAAATTTCTTTTGTTCTGCTGCTTTTATCTTTGTGGAAATTTTTTTTGGTGACTCCTCTGTTGTTGTCAGCCTGGCCCTGACAGGTGAAAATCATGAACCCTTCTGAAGTTACAAGCTCTAGGAACTTGAAGTTACAAGCTCTAGGTCCTTGGCTGGAGGCAACATGGAGTTACAGTACCCCAACCAGAGTGCACTGGTACGCTGGCTTTTCCTGCTCTCCTCTGTGCAATTATTTTGGGGAAAGTTCTCTAGGCCAGAGAAACTACATTCATAACATCCGCTATTTAAGCCTCTCACTTGGATTCTTTCCTTGCAGCGAGAGCTGACATACTGTCAAAGTTGACAGCACTATGCCAGTTTATTGCGCCAGAAGACCTGGCCTTTCCTTTCCTCCCATCTTCTGAGCTTGGCCGCTCCCGTTATATGAACCCTTTCTCACTCCTGCCCCTAATAAAATCTCCGTGCTTCACATGCTCTCTCAGCCTCCCTTTGATTCGTGCTCCCAGAGTCTTCCTCGCTGCTGACGTCGGGAGCACGCACAGCTCTGTAATTTCCCGACAGCCCTTTTCAAACACTGCCTTTTAATCAGGTGCTGTGTTTTACCAGCACTTCCTTCTCTGACTGAATGCCTTTGAAGCGAGGCTGCCAACACTGGTGGGGGTCCTTCTCCACGGCCCTTTTTTGTTGTTTCCATACAGAATTCTAGGACAGAATTTCACAGCTTTTTAGATGCTCTGACTATTTTTTTAAATTTTTTTTTTTTTCTGTGTTGTGATCCTAATTTCCTTCAGGATTTCTTCTTCCTCTCCTGGGAAATTTGTCTCTATTTCTGGCATCTGTCCTTCCTAACCCTTCCCATGTTTCTTCCCTTCTAAAGACAGGGGAAAAGAATCCATTTAATATTTTTCTGTAGTAACGTCTATCTCATCTGTCAATAAATTACCCTTTGCCATCTCTGGGAGACCCCTTTGTCTCCCTTCACTGACCTTATTCTGTACCTTGCCTGCTTTTTTTTTAAGGGAGGATGCAATATCCCTGGGCTGTCATTCCATGAAGAACAGCTGTCATTCCTCCCATAGTGTATGCGTATGTGCTTGAGGAGGGAGGGGAAAAGGAGGGGGGAATTAGGGGAGGATGGGGTTCTGCTGTTGGGAAATATGATGGTCCTATTCAGAGTGGTAAATGTTTTTTCATTCATGATATTCAGCTGCAATTCTGTCTTTTTCTTCAGTGGTTTTAGACATTCATTTTCTTATTAATCTAACACTCATCCATCTGACATATAACTACAAGAAATTTTATTAAACATTTTTTAAAACTCATTATCTATGCATTTTATAAACGTCTAATTTCTGCACAGTCTCTGCAACTGTGAATGCTATCTCACCGTCAGAGCTGCAGTCTAATACTACAGAGGTGGATTCAGAAAGCATTATCTGTGGCTAAAAAACATTACTTTCCCATATATTTTCAGTGTTACAAACTGAAATGCTCACTGAGAGGGTTAAAGAGCATGGTATAGTCCTGCACGTAACTAGCTAGCTGTGCAGACCCGCACAAGGAAGAGAGAGATCCATGAATCCAGCAATTCCTGCCCTGTCCTTACTCCTCCTTGTGCTTTTTGAAGCACTGCAGACTCCCAGATAACTCATCACGGAGCATTCCCTGTGTTTCTCGTGGTCCAAGGGCTTTGTGCGTAGCACAGGTACCAAGTTCCTTTCTTCCTGCCCCTGCTCCCACACACAAATCTAACCATAAATTAGTACAGTTTAAAAAAGAAAATTTTAGTTTCGATCGAATTCTACCGATGCATTTAAAGAAACAAAGGAGCTAAAATAAATCCACCAAAGATGCTCTCACCTCTGTACCTTCTGGCAATTACACTTCTTAATGCATTTATTCTCACAATATGGGCATGAAATAAGGAAATGCAGTTATTATCTATGGTGTGCATAGAAACACACCAAAGTGACCTCAAGGTACAAGACACAGCACATGCTGGGGCCCTTATTCTCCAAGTACCCGAGTCAAAAACCTGGTGGAACACACTGTGAATCTTGTTTGATCCAGCCTTGGGGTTTCTTTTGTTTGGAAACCAGCAAGAGGCACCATGTTTGTGTCACAGGCCAGGTCCAGGCATGGCCTCTGGACCTGTGAGCTCAGAGGTGTTCCAAAGGCCCGGATTAGCAGCACTGGAGAGAGAGACTGAAGAACTTAAAGTCAAAAAGGGTGTCTAGATACGACATACATACCAAGTTCCTCACTTCCTTGTCCTGTGCTAGCAGGACATCAGCAGAACATCTTTTCTCTTAAAAGCACTATAGTACTTGTTTTACAACTGCTTTGTGATTGATGTCCACTCTGGCCCTTTCTCCCTCATCTGATGGCTCTGGCAGTCCCTGCTTGATTTAGCCATCCCAGCTGAAAAGGTAACCCATCTCCACAGCTAGAAGTAATAAATTCTTTAGCCACCACAGCAAAATACATTGATATGATCTTGAATTAAATCACTCATGTCTGCAGTTCTCAGTCCAGGATATCACAGAAAATCGGTATCAGCTGAAATCAGATTTACATTAGTAAATGTATCAGGCTATGAGCTGAAACAGTTTGCACTGGCCACACCACTCATTCAGCCACCTCTTCTTTGGGATAACTACCTCCAGCACCTTAGCAATGCAGCCAGCTGAACAGTCGTATCTTAAACTTCTCCAGGGGGAACCACTGGGGCTTGGGAACCAGAGCCTTTACTTCCCTAGAAACAATCTGTGCCTGCTGGGACTTAGGCTCTATCTGCATATGGAAATCGGGTTTTCAAGTGTATCCTACTGGTAATACCAACCCTGCTCCAGCACCAGGAAGAAGGCTTGGAGTCTACTGAAAGAATGGCTCTTGGCTACTGCCATCTTCAGGACTATCCCATGTTAATTATTCCTGTCTTTTGTAAAAAGACACCTGTGGCAATTGGCAGAGTATCTGCACAAACATTAGCAGCCTTGAGGCTGAGAAACTGTTAAATAGCCTTAGTAATAGAATATTAAAACCTTGATGATGAGGGAGCGTGGGTGGAATAATTGTCTGCTCAGAAAGAGGCGCCTCTTTCTCATTCTATTCCTGTCGTTGAATCCTTATCTCCTGGATAAATAAAAACAAACCTCCCCAGTTATTGTTCTCGTTCACCTTTTGACTCTTGATTAGATTTACTGCAGATACATCCCTTTGGCAATGAAAATGGAATCAACACATTTCTCATGCACTCCAGTGGAATTCTCAGCCCCTGCTCCACCCTCAGACCGCCAAGGTCCTCGTTTTCTGAATGGTGGTTAATTACCTGTCCTTCTAGCGCGTGGATGAGACACAACTTTCGGAGAGACCACTTGCCCTGATCAACAGACGGTTCTGTTTCACTTTGAGTCTGTATCTTATTTTTAATCCTCAGCACTTGGAGCCAAACCTGATACCTTTCTGAAGAGAGAAACTCACGGTGATAGAAGCTGCCTTGCTCGGGCTGCTTCTCCTTTCTATATTTTTCAGTGTTTTCCCAGATGAGGCCCCAGGATTATTGCAAACGAGTCCCAGGAAGAAATGCTGCTCAATTAGGCGAAAAGAAACTCGAAGGAAAAAAGGAGTAGAGCCAGCAAATTGCTTGAGATAACAATCTCCCCCCACCCGTGGGTCTCTGTAACTAAGAGGATTAGCTGAACTTTCTGTGTCACACCAAAACTGACAATAAGCAACAGTGACTTCCCCCCGCTGGCACTTGTACCTTCACATGTTTCATTTTCTTGCCCACACTACTGCCTTGCCCCTTGCTGATTGTATGACAAACTTGGGGATGAACATGATGGCTCTTTCCTTTCCTTTAAGATTTATGACTCAAAGCCAAATAAAACCCAACTCAAGTTATTACATGCTCTGTTTCCTCCTAACAACAACTCACTTTTAACAGTGTAAGCTAAGCAAGGAAACATGGAAATATGGTCTCCTTGATCTCACCTGATCTATCTGCTGCTAGAGATGCAAACAGCAGCCTCGGGTCTGCCAACAAGGGAGCAGGCATAAAGAAGTCCCTTGGGAGCAGGACCAAATGTCTGGAATATATACAGCAGAAGTCCCATCAAAATTCAAAGTAACTGAGGTTCCGTGTGGATACAGCACTGCCAGCAAGGAGCTGGACGTTTATTTCAAGTTAAGATTTATTATTCTGTGGTAGGAGGACTACCCAGGGTACTCTTGCAGTGAAAGGAAATGAACTTTGTTAAAGGACTCTGTCGCCAGTTATGGAATCAGCCCCATGTTCCTCTGACAATAGTGTACACATGATGAAAAGAATATGGCTTGTGGCTGAAGATGATCAAACACCAAATAATTCCAGTTTCTATAGTTAACTAATTCCTTTTGCTGAGCTGTGTAGAACATCACTCTCAACCCGGTGAACAACTCCTTTCCATGAGCTTGCCAGAGAATTTGTACAGAGAGAGGAAGTTTCCTCTATGAGACAAGGCAAGGGAGGACCAATCTCCAACCCACACATGCTCCCTCCCTTCTCTTCCCTGAGTTTCCACAGATGACCACAGCAGGAAATGGTGGAAATATAAGAGGTAAATGTCTCTGATCCCTGAAGGGCTGCACACAGGCATACTGACCAAGTAAGCACCTGTGCCACAGTGAAGAAGGAATTTGAAAGCAAGAAGGAGGCAGGAGAAGTAGAAATGTTTCCACATCGATGTGAAGCAGATACCAACACACAAAAAGGGAATGTGGTGATAAAACAAATGGAGATGTGGGATTCAGGTGATCACCATCAGAGTAAGGACTGAGGGGAAATGCTGACACAGCAAAATCTGCAGGAAGTATTAGGGTTGGGTGATAAAATGCATGGGACTTGCCAGTTCTTGTAAAGCATTTTACTGAACTAGGCATCTGTGCTGTGTGCCCTCTCATTGCTACACAACTCCCTGGACCTAAATTAAATCACTATGGCACTTCTGCCATGTTAAACGGTGCGAGCAGGTACTCTCAGGCCACATAAATTCACTGAAGTAGTGTTTTGGGTGTCCCTGTACAGCTTTATTTGTGATCAAAGGGTATGGTGTTGTGGGGGAGAAATACTTCCAGACAGATTTAGACTTTTACTCCAAAAATCTGTTCGGACTGAGGCATTGTAAAAACTGCCCAGTGTATTGCCATGGGGCAAGACTGCCTTGTCACTCTGTAGCAACCCCTGTCTCGCCTATATGGAGCAGCAGTTTTAGTTCAAAGGGATCCAGGTCCATTCTCTTTCCCCATTTACATGAAATGGGACTAGAGTGGAGCGTGGCAGCCTATTAACAGTGCCCCACAGCACTGCAAGAGTTCTGCCTAGAGAGTGAAGGACACCGTGTCCAATTGAAATTACAGAGGAATTTAGGGTAGGCAGAATGTAATTACACAATTGGAATTTAAACTGTGAAATTAAAAGGAAATATTCAAGGATGAAGGGGCAGAGAGAATCCCTAATCTCCAGCCAGGCTAGGCTGTGTGACAGAAAAGTCCCTTTCTGAAGAGGGAATAAGCAAAGAGCTGTCCTGGAAGAAAAGGAGGTAGAGAATAAAGACAATGTTTTCAAAAGCACCCTAACTCCAGCTGTGTGTTTGTTTCATAGGCTATGTCTATTCTACAGAAAACCTTGCGGTTGCTAAAAGGCATCAGATGTGTCCCTCTTGGCCCCCTCTTCAGTGAGGTCAAAAACAATTTGGTTCCTCATGTAAGCAGCACCAAAGCATTCCCAAGGTCTACAGCAGAAAGCGTGCTGTACAACTGGTCGAAAAAAGGAGTTCAGCCCCGGTTCTCATACAGGTACAAACCAGAATTTGCCCTTCTACCCGCGTTTGTCACACTGCTGGCACTCTTGCTTTAGTATCTGAGCTTTTCCCAAGTTTCAGTTAATAATCATCCTAACAAAAAATAGGTACTTTTAAGGGTTTTCCTGTAGTAAGGGGAGGAAGAGAAAACTACTGAAAGCAGATCTGTGACAGTTTCGAGTGGCAACTTGAATCAGGCAATTGCAAATCCCACTCCTTAGAGATGTGAATCAAGTTGTAGGACCTCATTGTTGTCCCTCTCAGAGCAGAGAGACAGGTAAAGATGGAGCCAACCTTGTGGATCTCTGGGAGAGGAACAATAACTGCTGAACAGGGTCCTTCAATCAAGGCACAACAGAGAGAACTGGGGGCTCACGTTCTTGGGCTGCCCAGCTACACATGCACCTGAAGACAAGCTTCTTAATTTCTCTCCTCTAGCTTAACATTGCTAAAAAAGCACAGCAATAATTTCCTAAATCTTCAAAGCTGGTGATTGGTAAGATGTAACTGGTTAAAATTGGAAGGTTCAGAAGCTGCATTGATGACAACTATTGAAATGCATACAAAAAAACCTGAGCTAGAGCTAAAGTAAGTGCAGCCAAAGCAGCAGTGTGAGAAATAGATTGAAAAACCCACCTGAAAAGATAAGTGTCCTTTTAGTAATTACCTCTCCCTTTCCTGAGGATGTGTGAAGGTTCTGAATTACAGGGGGGTTTTTAAAATATGAAAATGAAAAACATGCTTCTTTTCATCCGTGCTCCATTTCTTATCTCCAAAAAAGCAGTTAGTTGTATTTGGGAGGGGCAGAGTATTATGAGATGATACAACTTTCCTGCTATAATTTTATTATCTTTAAGATTCCGAGGAGTGGCGACAACTCTCAAGAAATAAAGAGATTCAGGGTCATCCTTTCTCCAATCCAGAGACAACAGAATAGGGTCAGAACCAAAGGCAGAAAGCAATCTGGTCAAAGGCAGCTGGAGGAGTGTGCAGGGGAAAAAAACCAGCCAATATATGCAGTGGACAGTTTCCATTTCTCTTCTGCTGTTCGTGCTCAGCACTCACAAGGTGCATAGGAAGGAGATCCGAAGAGGGGGAAAAGCATAATCCTGGAAAGCGACAGTACTAGTGGGTCCCAAGCCTTGGGGACAAGGGTGGACTCTTTTCCGTGCTTGGAAACAGGAGGAGGGCGGGGAGCAATGCAGGAGAGAAAGGAAAAACAGCTTTGTGGTTAAAGTACTGAACTGCACAGCCCCAGAGCACCTAGGGGCAAGTCTGTGTCCCACTAATGTCAGCTGTGACACTGGAGGGACTATGCACAGTGTTTCCATTGCTTTTCTTCACTTCTCCTCCTCAATCAAGAAGGTATTAATCCTATTTTTCCCTCGTTCTTTCCCTGCCAGCTCTCTAAATTGCAAGCTTTTTGAGACACAGTGTCTTTTGCTATCGATAGCATGTTCAAAAAATAATGCTGTACCAGGGAGGCTGCCGGTTGCTCTGTCAGGTTGTGTATGATGATGAGAAATAGGAAACAGACAGAAACAGATAAGTTTAATTAAATGTGAGACAATCTGTGCAGTCCCCAAGTGAAAGGAATACAGAGGTTTGGGGGAGGTATGGATGAAACATCAGAGGCAAAGAATGACTGTTTTGAGGCAGAAGCCTCTAAGTATCTGGAAGACCAAAGGGAAAGCAGAAGCAAACGTGATTCCAGTAACAGGCCCTGCTGGAGGAGAGAAACCTGATGTGAAGAAAACAGGATAGAGAGAAGGGGGACATCGTGTGAGAAAAGCAGCATCTGGGATTCACATCTGAGTGGCACAGTGGAATTGGAGCAGAGCAGATAAGTTTGCTCTTAATTTCCCTATACACTAGAGCTGTTTCGTGAAAAGGATAATTTCCTTCCCAGTGTGCTTTTTGCTTAAATACTGTGATTTGCGTTTCTTTTGCTCCCTGCCTTCCAACCTCATGCTTCTTTCGTCCTCTGCCTCCCTACTTCAAAAAAAAAAATTGTCTCTGAAACACTACTGAATTAACTCTAGCAGGAGATAGAAAATTCAGAAGGTCACATAGCAATCATAGAAAATTTGAGGTTATGGGCACAAGTCAAGCAGGCCAAGGAGGGCTAGGAATTAAGAAGTATTTGGTTCAACATCAAAACAATGGACACAGATATGCTGCAGAGCTTTAAAGATCCTCAGATACTATTTCTTCCCTTTACATGTGTTGATGTGGAACACTGTATTATTTTTCACTGCTAGAAAACCTTTTTAAAGCAAAATCCCTGTGAGAGGCGATTCTGTGGGGCTGACAAGTCCAGCCACAGAATGGAATCACAGGGTCCTGCTCACTGCTCGCTGTTCTGGGCTCTGTTTCAGCACATCCTTCACCACCAGTGTGAGCTCAGTCTCACTGACTGCAGCTGAACAACCAACTTTCTTACAGATGTCTTTTTGTGAAATGAATCCAAAGTGCTCAGCTCCTCGTAGGACTAAGCTTCGTATCGTCTTTGTGCCCAATTATCTCAAATTTCAAGTATTTTCAGCAAGTTGCTCATGAGTAAGAAAGATACCAATCAGGCACTATGTGGCACTCACAATTGAAAGAGAGGTAAAATTTATCCGATAAATTATTCATCACTAATGATTTGGCCAGCTTTCCTGGATATATAGCCACAGGGATGTATGACACCTTGGGGAAGGCATCAGATAGAGATGCATTCAAAGAAATCTAGAGGAGAGGATGCAGACATAGATCCAGACTAATCTTTACAGGGAGAGGGAGAGCACCTGTGTGGCCTGACTGAATTAAGTTCTCTTTATAGGGGGTCAATTAGAAAACACGGAGCAGATTAATAACTACCAGAAAACAACGGAAAAAAAAAATACAAACAAAGCAGAAAACCAAACCACGAGCAACTACTTGTTTTCAGACATCTTTTCTGCGGCAGCTGTGGTTTCCAGCTAAGTGTGCAGAAGCTGAGCAAGAGCAAAGGCTAAATCAGGTGTGGTAATGGGAGCAAATTCTCTCCACCAAGAAGCCGCTGGTATGAGGGAAGAGGTTACTGGGAAGTGGCATGCCGGACCGAGAAGAGTCTTTGGGCGAGATAGGGAGATACGGGAGAGAATGTTCAGCGTAGGCAGGATTAGAGCTGTGCAGAGTCTTAATCTAGGCAGCCCTTTCTCTACACCTTTATCTGTCCTGGTGCAGCCCCTGCGTGCTGCAGTGCTGGTATAACCTGGCCATAAAACTGGATTAACTGGCCCGCGAGGATCATGGCTGAACTGAAGAGGAGCACGACAATATGCCTTTGTTTACATGTTTGCTCCTGTGAGTGCAACACAGATCTTCGGGAGACAAAGTGCTTAATTGCTGGTTTAGAGTGTCAGCAAATGAATGTGCATGAGTAGAACTGGTGTTAGGGGAAGGTTTTTGCTCTTTCACGCTGCAGTCCATTTCGGGTAGTGTTTTCTGCAATAACAAGAGGTTATTTTATAGGACGGCAAGAAAAAAAAAAATCCCATTACCAGAGGAACTTATTTTTAAATAAAAATGACAAAATTACCTTTTTGATTCACCCCTTGGAGATACACTCTGCTGTCTCCCTCCTTTAGCCTTTCCTTTTTGGCTCTCTCCTACCAATGAAAAAAATCTAGTGGCTGTCTCTGATACGACTCCTAATTTCTTCAGCAACAGCATGCAAGAACAGATCCCTGACAGTTCCTCTTACTTCACAATGTTTTGCACCCCAGAAGAAAATCCGGCTTGGACTCTGACCCGTCTGAGTTAATGACTCTTGGAAAACGTTACAACCGAGTCCTTAATGAATGCCATTCTATACCAGCCTCCTTTCTTCCTTTTCTGGAAGTACATTACAAAGCCCAGGGATAACATGTTTGTATGCAATATTAAGAATGTGAGTAAGTTTTATTTTTATTCTGCCAAATCTGTCAAGAATTAACAAAGTTTTGCCACTCTGGATGATTGCTAGTCCTGATTTGGAAGCTTTGAATCTAAAGCTGATTTTATTTGTTGGTACCTCTGGTCTCATATTTACTCCCCTTTAACGAGGGAGGCATGAAACCCAACTCCCCTTCCAGGACAATTTGACGTGGGAAGCGTAAGAGGATAAAATATTTGAGAAAAGCACCCCAGGAGCATTGGGTTGCCCAGAACGAGGGAATGTTGGGGTGGGGTTTTTTGAACAGAGGAGAATTGCTTCCGTGCAATCTCTCTTTCCTGGAGGAAAACCAGACCCTCGCTCAGGCACCCTCCTCCACAGGAACCACAGGTTCTGCGACTCCATTTTCCCTGGACGCCAATTCCTCTTTATTGCCAGGGGATTAGTCCTGCCCAGGGCTCAGGCAGTACCTGGGTGCAGGTGCAGTCCAGACGTGTATTTCCACACCACCACTCACAGACACAGCACCTTTGGAGCGGCTGTTCACGGAGAGGCTCCTGCCGGGCACTTGTCCCCTACAGATTATATCAAGCTTCACCCCACAACAATCTCCCTACCTGTCCACTACTGATTACCTCAGTTTACCTCAAAATCTTCGTTTTCTCCCCTATAGATTACCTCAGATTTTATCCCCAAAACATGAATTTTTTCCCTGATAATTACCTAGATTTTGCCAGCATAAAAATCCAATGGCTCCATTTACCTTATCCCCAAATTGTCCATTCTGCCCCTTAAAGATTCCATCAGATTTCTCCTGCAAAATACTTTTTTGCCTTACAGACGACCTCAAGTTTTACCCCAAAATTTTCCCTGTCACTACTGATTACCTCATTTTTACCTCAATATATTCTCTCCCCTAGAGATTACCTCAAGTTTTAGCCCCCCAATTTTCCCTTCCCTTCCACTACCGACAGACAGCTTTGGTTTTACCTCAGTATGTCAATTCTCTCCCCTCCAGATTAACTCAGATTTCACGCCCAAAATTTTCCTCGTCCTGCCCACTCCTGGTTACCTCAGTTTTACCTCAAAATGTTCATTCTGTCCCCTCAAGTTTTACCCCCAAAATCTTTCCTTCCTGCCCACTACTGATAACCTTGTTTTCACCCCAACATGTCCATTCTCTCTCCTACTGACTACCTCAGATTTTACCCTCAAAACATTCAATTTGTCCTCTGGAGAGTACCTAGATTTTACAGCCGCAAAAAACCCAATGACTAAGATGAGAACCTTTGGGGGACGAGGTGGTCGGACCGCCCCGTGCCCTGAGGGGGCGCGCGGGGGGCGCCTCACTGCGCACGCGCCTCCTCCCCTCGCCCGCCGGCGGGGGGGA